>CALSCE010009453.1:864002-947130 GCA_943593645.1 Bovichtus variegatus | reverse complement strand
CACACACACACACACACACACACACACACACACACACACACACACACCCCTGACCTGGGCCACAGTGATATGGCTGCGGGGACGGCACAGTGGTGCTGTTGTTTGGACTGACGTCAATGAGAATATGATTTGCAAAGACAACATGTCATTCAATGCGTGTTCCGCATTTAATCAATAGCAGAGCTGCAACGTGTTTAGTCGACTAATAGATTAGTCGATCGATAGAAAAATTATCGGCAAGTCATTTTTCAAACAAAAAATTTCAGCATCTCAAATATGGAGATTTTCTGCTTTTCTGTTTTGTATCATATCAAGTGAATATCTTTGGGTTTTGTATTGAAAAAACAAGATATTTAATGGCATCACTTTGGATTTTGAGAAACTGGGACGGTATTTTTCAGTATTTTCTGCCATTCTCCATAGACCAAACGATTTATCGAATATATTGAAAATAGTTGCTAGTTGCAGCCCTAATCAATAGAGGAACATGTTTTCTGTTGATGTGGCAGATCTGTATCCATCCTAGACGTTACGATTGCACCTTCTGCCTCTCTCCTCTCTCCCCTTATTTCCTGTCATTGCTACACTGTCTGCTAATAGAAAGGTCAAATACTGCCCCTAAAATACTCCTAAAAAAACCCTAAAAAAAAAGGTGAATACTCACTGCACATTGGTACACACTGTTCTCTCATCATATTAAATATGTTTTTGTTGTTTTTCTTTGTTCTCCTCACCTCTTTGTTAAACAGATGTTGTAATGACTTGTGCGAGACTGTCTTGCGAAAACACTGTTGATACTCACGTTATCTTGGGCGACATTTAGTGATGGTATTGTGTCATGAGTTACTCCACGAAACACACGAAGACAGCGCCTGAAGAGAAGTGTGTGGAAAGCGTGGTGATGCCAGTGTCTGCTGGTGGTTTCGAAAAACCAAACTGAACACATAGTGTCGACTAAATAGAGAGAATCTGACGTTCCCCTGAAACGCAAAACAAGGGAAGGGTGACTCCCAAACTCTCCCTCACACACACACACACACACACACACACACACACATGCACGCACGTTAACGTGAAAACACCCACACAAAACAAATACAAAACATGCACAAACGTGCTTTACGAACGCGTGCAGCAAGTCAGAATGAATCATGGAGTTATATCTGACCAGGCAAACACAATGACACGCACTCCTTTACCCAAACAGAGCCTCAACAATAGCTGACCGTGTCACAATAGCTTCAATGATAAGCAAACCAACAAACACAGCTGGAGACGCCGTTTACTTTCATGATTCAGAATCGGAATCAGAAAACCTTTATTCGTCCCACAGCGGGGAAATTTACAGCGCTACAACAGCAAAGGGACGGTGCAGATAAAGCGTGTCTGTTGCTAAAACGACATGCGATTCAACCAGAGTTACATTTGATTTAGTATATATCCTGTTCTCATTGCAGGCTGCTGCTCAGACACACAGCCATGTTGAGATCTCTAACCTCTAAACTGTAGTTCAACTGTCCTGCTGCTGGAACTGCAGGCCAGGGGGCAAGAAGAGGATCAAGACGACAGGCGGGGGGAAGTGTGTGTGTGTGTGTGTGTGTGTGTGTGTGTGTGTGTGTGTGTGTGTGTGTGTGTGTGTGGGGGGGAATCTTCCACTAACAACAATGACAGGAAACCAGAGCAAACGTCCTGGGGTCTGTGCACAGGCCATGAGTCCCACAGACGGCAGCAGGCAGCCAGGAACACACCCCTGACCATCCTGGCTCAAATAGCTGCTATAGGTGTGGCTCTAATGCTTCACAAAGGATCATCGAAAGCTGACGTTTATTCTATTAACAGAAAATTGTATCCACAGGCTATTCCTGAAGGCATTACATCAGTTTATTGTGGACGTTAAACTCTGAAAACTCCAGTGAGTAAACTTCAGTGAACTATTGAAAGTACAGTGCAACGGCAGGAACGTCACATGGATGTGATGTTACCCTCCTTTGTGCCATGAATTAGCAACAAATAATAAAACCAGAGCTGTAAAGATTAATTGATTAATCAATTAGTGGTCAATTATTAAATAATTGACAACTATTTTGATAATCTATTAATTGGTTTCAGTTTTTTTTTTTTTTTTTTTTTAAAGTCTAAATTCTCTGATTCCAGCTTCTTAAATTTTCCCTATTTTCTGACATTTTATTGACCAAAACAAATAATCCAATAATCAAGAAAATAATCGTTAGCTGCAGCTTTACGTGAAACCCATTGCAAAAAAAATCCTGCTCAAGATCAGTAAAGATCTGCTACTGTGGGAAACTCTGAAAACACATGGTTAACGTCGGGGTTCACAGAATAGACAGCACCCAGATAAAAAGACCGTTCTGGATACATCGCACCGTACAAACACAGACTGACTCTTCCCTCTCAACAGCTCCAGGATGATTTGTTTAGGGAAAACACGTTGTGCCGAGCAGTTAAAGCGCCACGCTTTTTTTATGTAAAGCCAGTCTAAAAAAATCAAGCCTGTGTGGTGAAAGCAGTGGAAGGCCTCAAGCTCTTTAATAAGCAGGTTTTATATGAACGTGCAGATTAGAGGCTCAGATTAGAGGAGGGAAGTGACATCGACACAAAGTCGCCTTCTTGTCTCATTTCAGGCCTTTAAACAGTGTGTTTTCTTTCCACATACATACACATTTATTTTACACAGACTTTTAGAAACACTACCAGATCTCATCTCGCCGCGGTCATTTTCATCCGACACAAGCGCTCTTCCTCTCCTGTAATTAGTGTTTAAAGACGGTCTTATTTAAGCAGCCAGCAGTGAATCAGGAGGGCTCCCAGAAAAACTTCTCACCCTCACACTTTCTCGCTCTCTCGAATCAGAATGAATCACTGACAAAAACAGAGAGCAGCGTGAAGACGGATACACAGCTCCTGAGAAAAACATTTTCATGGGTCTACCTGCAAATGGTCAGGTGCCCATATTAACAGATGAACAGGTTTTTCTTGCCGTTATAATTCCCCCTGTCCGTTCAAAGATCCCCTCCTAACATGCTTCCAATGTAAGGGATTAAAGACAAAATCCCCGGTCTTCATTCAGAAAAATACATGCCCCAATTTTATACCACACTGCATGGAGCTCATTTGAATATGTTTTTGTACGCTAATAAAGTTAGACATCACACGTCATCACAGCCACAAACGCAAACTTGTATCCACACGATTTTTCTCCATGAGCTGATGGATCTTGATTTGTGATGCGAGCTGAGAGAGAGCATCCGCTGGTACTTTGCAGCACCCAACAATGGCAGAGTAACATTTTTACTGCCTGGTAAACAAAACAACGACCTTTGGAACCGGTGATGTGGTTTGTTTTGTGTGTTTTGTTTCACGATGACGACAGCCATGGCTCCTATTTTCTTCCCGGGCCACGCTCCATGTTTTCACCTTCATCACTGCTCGTGCACATTTATTGCACCTCCCCTGCGCTGTCTCACTTTCGCCTACCTCCATCCTCACACGTACGTACGCTCCACATGCGCTGCACGCACACACGAACATACATGCGACATCAGCGTGACCATGGCAACCGTAGAGCGAGGCTCCTCGGTTTCCGGAGAAGGCGTCGCTCTTCGAACCCTCTTTTTTGTCGTTTCAAAGACCAGAGGCCAGACAGGCAGAGTGCGGACGTCAGTGTGACTGCTGAACCAGTCTGTGTGTGTGTGTGTGTGTGTGTGTGTGTGTGTGTGTGTGTGTGTGTGTGTGTGTCATTTTCCGGGCCACAGGGCTCGGGCACAGGAATGCCGGACAGGATGTTGGGGAGAAAATTCCAGAAAGACTGGAGTCACTGCAAAAAAACACACCCTGGAGGTGCCTCTGGCTGTAACATGGAGACACAGCAGACTCTAAACTGCATCCCTTGTGTCCAATTTACACACTCACACACTCGACTGTGTCCTCTGTCTGTAAGTAACTTCTGGGTTGCATTGCGTGCCAGTGTGAATTGTATTGCCACAGCTACATTAGGCCATCTGTGGAGAGTATTGAGACTAAGCATGGTAACAATCGCTGTGTATTCCCGGGACAAACAACATGACCCAGCAGTTTTTAAGAGCTGTGGGCCTTAAATACCAGAAACATAACTCCAAAAGGCTCTGTATGCTCTGCTTATGAGAGCTGTCACTAAACTGCAATTACGAAAAAACGAAAAGTAAGTGGCCACCTATGAAAAATGCCAACGCTTCAGTAATAACAATGTGCATTTCAGACATCTGTGCTTTCCCTTAAACAGCTGGGTTCATATAAGGAGAGGGCGTTTACAAATAGACAAGCAGCATCAGTACGATCCTCAACATTTTTCCTCCTTCTCCACCACTCAGGGCATTCTTATGAATGAATGAAAAGACTCTGAGAAAATAAAAATATTCATCTGGATATGATGGCCAAGAGACAGAGACGATCTTTGTTCTTTGCATTTCAACTCGAGCTGAAACGATTTGCTGATTCAGCAATTTGTCGGAAAGGAATCTACAACTATTAAGTCATTTTTAAAAGTACAAATGCCAATATTAGCCGACGGTAGCTTCATATTTTCCGTAGCATGGTATTGATCTTCTCATCTAAATCTCGGAAAGAAAGCGAATAAGCGTATTTTCGAAAAATCACAACCTTTTTGACCTCACTGACCTCCCGTCAGCTTCAGAGATCACCACAAACGTACACTGACCAGCAGCACAGTGGACATTTCCACCACAGCTCCCCCGTTTATCACATCATGCACAAAAGCTTCAATCGGGGCTTGTAGAACAACAATTTCATTATTTTTCAATTTTGCCTCCATCAAACCCTGCAGGTTATAGAGCCGAGCTGCCCGTGGCTGCACAGGGTCTTTTCTACGTCTTTGTTTCTGATAGCTGCTGCTGGCTTTTCTCCCCACCTCACTCCACCTACAGTAATGTACCGAGCAGCAGAGCTGGACACAGACAGAAACAGCCCCGGGGGTAAACATCCAGGATGCAGCGAGGGGCACAGATGTTCCAGACTCGAGGGACCCTCTTCTCCTCGAGTGCTTTTTAATGAACCCTTGTCCTGAGTTTACAGCCGCACACACACAAACAGGCAAATAAAAGCAGACACAGCAACAAGTGGCCACTGCAGAGTGTGAAAGGAATGCATAATGTTTTACAGACAAAAGATCAAAAAGGTTGAAAATAAATCATTTTGTGGAGATTGAAAAAAAAAAAGACACTATTTCCTGTTGTTTATTGTGGAGGGTTCAGCAATGTTGGATATTTGTTATGATGGTTTTCTGAAGCCACAACACCAAGTCTTTTCAAAGCGTGTTTGTCTGTCATTGATTCTGATTTAATGCTTAACCTTGTGGCTTGATGCAATAACAAAGGAGAAAACGGCTTCACGTTTTCAAGTGATTGCTCTTTGAGGCGGCTGCAGAAAAAAAACACGACACAATCACATTATCTGAGAGGAGAAGGTTGAGCAACAGTTTGAGATTTACAGACCGACAGATCACGGTTTACGTTTTCTTGACCCCCAAAGCTGAACCAGGTTGTTGTTTGTCCTCTCACCCACAGTAAATGTCCAGCCAGCTGACCCTGCCCACAGCCTGGCAGCATGTGGGTGCAGCTGCCTATGTTATCCCTGTGATAGACACAGACCACCTATTCTCTTTGGACAACATTCCCTCAGTGATGCATTCAGTGGGTTTAATATCTAGGTCTCAACTAAAGAAATTCTTCGTCAACAAACAATCACACAATTTTGTCGACTAATCGATTAGTTGATTTAATCAACACATCTGGAAGAAACATGCAAAAAGCACCACTTTAAAATGTAAAATGTGTGTTTACCAGAGGTGTGCTCTTTAGTTTCTTAGAAATAAGTCATTCAGCATGAAAAAAACATAAAAAAAAAAAAAAAAACTAAAAAAAAAAATCGACTAGTCGACTAATAGAAAAACGACTAATTAGTCGACTAAGAGCTGACAGCCCTATTAATGTCATTACAAGCACTGAATGATGCTGTGGTGTGGCGTACAGCTGGAGGAAAGACATGTTCAAATGAAAAGTGACAGTGAAGAAACTTATTCTAACTTTCTCACCTTCTCAGAGTTGATGCTCAGCTTTTTCTCGACGTGCACGTGAATTTCTCCGTTACTCTCCGGGACCGGCGTGGTCGCTCTGGGTGTCCCATCCCGCTCCTCCTCCTCATCCCCCTCATCCCCCTCGACGTGCCGCTCATCCCCGTTTACTGTCCCGTCCACCTCCTCCTCCTCCTCTTCCTCGTCGAAGGGTAGCGGGACACCGTCACCGACATACTCCTTCAGACACTTCATGTTGTGTTTCTTCAGCAGCAGCTCCGTGTCCGGGTCCACCACCACCAGCTCCAGCCGGCCCTTGGTGGCTCGTATCCGGGACACGACCTGCTGGTGGCTCTCGTTCTCCACGTCGTCCCCGTTCACGAACACCAGGCGGTCTCCGGCGCAGAGCCCCGAGGTTTCGGCCGGGCTGTCGGGCTCCACTAACCGGATGAACTGCCCCGTCTTACCTTTCTCCCCGTGGAGGTGGAAGCCGTAGCCGTTGTCCCCCTTGTCCAGCGTGCACAGCCGCGGGCGCAGATACTGGCTCTTGCTCGGCATGGTGGTGGGCTTCACTTGCCTTCACACTGCTGCTGCACGGTGACTCAACGTGCTGTTTAAAGTGGAAATGACTATAAGACCTGCTGCCCAGGATGCTGCGGAGGAGGGGTGTGTGTGAATGAGTGGTACCCCTTCTGAAAAAAACAAAAAAAAAACAAACAACCCCCCGCCCTCTTGGGGAGATTAGTCCGTGGGAAACGGTGCTGGTGTTTGTCCCGCTCTCTGGTCCAGCTTCACGCACGAGTCAAAGTCTTGCTTGATCCTCGCGCTTGTGTAAATCCTGACTGTGACTGCTGCTATCAGACAGTGAGGTCCTGACCCGAGGACTGAGCTGAGGCTGGTTAAACTCACACAGCTCCCTCTCAGTGTGCGATAAAAGTAGAAAAGCCACTCAGGAAGAGGGAGGTGCGTTCACGGAACAGCCCAGCTGGCTGCCTCATGTAATGCAATGTAGGGAGGACTAGAGAAGTAAACACAAACCGAGGCTGTCCAGGAAAATATGGGAATATTATGATCAGAGGAGATAGTGTTTGGGTTTTTTTTCCCAGATGCACTAACATGAACATCTTTAAATCCTTTATTTTAGTTTCTATTAAATTGCACTGTAGTCCCTAGTAGTGCCTTATTTCCCCTCTGTGAGCAACACTTTAAAAAAAAAAATGTTTTCATTAAATTATAGGGAATTTTCCTACCTAGGAATAATAAAGTATTCAGCCATCCATCTATTAATGTCACTATAGCTGTATAATTTGGCCGGATGGACATACATTACAGTGCCTCTATCTGTGATATTGCACATTGATTATGTTGTCACCTTATCACACTTAAAAAAAAACATTTGTTTTGCATAATTTCCTCCTGTGTAGTATAGTCTGCTATAAAACAGTGTTCATCTCTGATTTTTTAAAAACACATTTATTTATTTATTAAATCCCCTTCTTTAAATTTTAATTTAGTTTTTTCTTTTAGTTTTTAATTGCATTGTAGTTTTTGTGTTCTGTTTTCCACTCTATTGCAGAAATTATAGGAACATTTCTTCACTAGGAATAATAAAGTATCCATCTATTCAAGTTGGTTTAGCTGTATAATTTGGCCAGAGGGACACATTACAGTGTGTCTGTCTGTGATAT
This sequence comes from Bovichtus variegatus, assembly GCA_943593645.1. NCBI lineage: Eukaryota > Metazoa > Chordata > Actinopteri > Perciformes > Bovichtidae > Bovichtus > Bovichtus variegatus. The sequence goes on along the minus strand of CALSCE010009453.1, from coordinate 939,357 downwards.
TCCACAGTGATTATGTCACTTTATCACACATTTGATTTGTATAATTCCCCCCTGCGGTGTATAGTCTGCCATAAAACATATCATTAATGTTGTTTTGAATATATAGAGCAACTGTTATCATAAGGGGACGTGAGCTGCCTGGAATAATATGTAAACTGTTAAGACTTCTGATATGCCAGTCTTTAGATTAAATTGCACAAATGAGTCATTCTGAGAACCATAACAGGAGATTATTATGACAATAATGATCAGCATCGTTTTCAGACTCCACAGTGTTTTTGAAGCAACCCAGAGCCCCTCTGGACATTCAGAGATATGAGTGACACGCCTGTAAAAATAGAGCACAGAGGGAAGCTGCTGAACTAAAACCTCCGGCAGGATTTGACTTTTCTGCTGAGAATGCTTGCAGACGTGATAAGAGGACAGACAGGACTCTCTCCAACCTGGGAAGTTAAAGCGACTGCAGCCTCAGCACTGATAGCTGCGGCATGTTTAAGTGCAGCTGTTAGTTTAGTTAATAGGAAGTCATCCAGATAATTAAGGTTTTTTCACAGTAACGGATAGAAAGGCTCCTTAATGTGTCTGCAGTGTGACTCCTGGGTGTGAGTAGGAGAGGAGCCGAGCTGCATTCAGGTGTTCAGCCCAGGACAGGAAATAGTAAATGTGCTTAATGTATATAATAACTTCCCCTAACACATTAATGCAACCACAGCATTAACAAAAACAGCATCCAGATGTTGAGCATCCTTTCAAAAACAGTGTATCTCTATACTGGAATAAAATGGACTCTTAAATACAGAATCAACATGTGTGCTGGACCTTTCTAATTAATAAAACACTGTTTTTTAGTGCAACAACCAGAGAATAAACAGGGTAGCTGCTGCCACACAGTGGCTCATTAACCTCAGCACATCCTGTGACTCCCACCACTTCCCTCCAAAACCCCAACACACACACATACACACACGAGACACACAGACGAGACTGACTTCAAGAAAAAAAAAAACACCACGTACATTACAAAATATACTTTTTTATATATCTAATATGATAACAAAGCACTTTGTCATGGCACTTTGTGATCACCGTGACTCCACCGTGAAGAGGGACAAATGTGACATCGAGCAAGTTTGACAAGCAAACATTCATAATGAACATTGTACAAAGAAACGTGTTACACGATGTGGTGCATGATCAAATACAGCTTCAGTACAGTCTAGACAACAACATCCATCGTTGAAGGAGACACACACATGTTTGGGAGCATCTCTGTGTGTGTGAATGGGAGAAAGGTAAATAGCATGCTGAGGGAATCTCCAACCTAAATATATGAAAATAATTATAATGATCTTTTGTGTATGAAGCCTGGGATGCTCATCCAGCACATTTACATGTACAGTACTTTAAATGAAGTTTCACTGGCCCTGAATTGAATGTACAGACAGACACACAGTGGGCGAGCGCCCTCAAAAGGTTGGCTTTATTCTATCTAACAGCAGTACAGATGTGAACAGACAGGATCATTTGAGCTACAATCTGACTGTGAGACTCACGTCCTCTTCTCAAACACGCTGAATTTTCAAAGAATAATTATGAAGACTGTAAGGCCAAAAGGGGTTCAGATCACAGCCTGGTAAAACAGGGATGGACACAAACTAAGAGCTGCAGGGCAAAATGCGATATCCACACCAACAGTTGTATTGATTGTTTGTATAAAACTACCATTTATCAAGAGTCGAGCCTGCAGACTGCAGGATGAAAAATGTGGCACTTCTGAAAATAGGATCGAACTCCGCTTTCAGTGTCTGCTGCTGCCGCTGGACCGAGCAAAGCTCAAATAGTTAAGTTCACTTTGTTACTGAAGCTCAGCAAACAGTTTCATTACAAACATGAAGTCAAGCTAGGTCCTGAACTGCTAAATAATTGTTCATGTTCTTTACACATAATCACATAGATTCCTGTTGGCATATGATTTAAATTCATCTGTCTGATGGATTCGAAAGTTTGGTTCAGCAGATTTCCCCGGTCCCTCCCTAACCGTGATGAAATAGCGAGCTGCAGGGATGACGGGTTTTTGTAGGCTGGTAGGCCCCTGGTTCCCTCGACAAAAAGTCAATGGTCATTTCATTTTGAGAAAATAAGCTCTGTGGCAAACAAAAGTTTATGATACTCAGACGTGTTCAGCAAAAGAATCTTTACAAAGGAACTTTTATGATTTTTGAAGCGTAAATGCAATCACCAGAAATGAAAAGTTAAGGTTTTAAACAAACTACACCACGGTCGCATGACTTCAACGTCACCACCACTTACCTCTTCTACAAAGGCCTTTCCTCCTTAGCCTTAGAAATTGATGAATCTACAAGTTGGGAAGTTTGAGTTAGAATAGTTTGCAGGAGTGCGAGTAAAAACACAATGAGACCGTAAAGGCGGACTTTGGCGTGATGGCGTTTAATGTCCCTAACAACCTCCGTAGTCTCATTTAGCCACTTGTTAGCAAGCGCCTTTTTTAAAGACACTTAAAAGCTTAAAAATTCACGTGGGGGGTATTTACTGTTGTATTTTATGTTGTTAAACAAAATGTGAAAATCGTACTTGTTTCAGGCATCACTATATTCATAAAAAAAACCAAAAAAAAAAAAAACCATTGACTTTAAGACGAGGGCATCAGAAGTGCAAAAATGCTGACTCGTTTCTGGGTTTCAGGATTTATTCCTGCAGCCCTCTATAGACAAGACTCCGAGGTGTACCGTGTATGTTATGTATGTTGATCCCTGCTGGTAGCGTTAGCATTAGCAAGTGCCAAGGAACGCTGTGCATGAGCCAGATTTGTTTCCGTTCTGTGGCAATAAACACAACACATGGGCCCACCGAAAACTGCTGTATCTAGAGCACAACAACATATTTAATATTTTGTAATGAAACTCCACGCCCAAGCAGAATGTGAGCGTCTGCCCACCTCCTCTCTAAAAATAATAAACTCTTCAGATCTACACAAATCACAAGGGTGCCATATTATTAATCAAAAACAACAAATTTAGAGTTTTTGCAGATATAGAATAGAAAGATAATGATGTTTTTTGTTTGTCCCTGCAGATGGATATTGCATTTCAGATTGAATCTCCTAACTGTCTTTTGATACAACTGTCACCACAAACATTTTCTACGAATGACATAAAAGAGATTTAAAATTCACATTTCAGATAAGGGATGGCGGCCAATCCAGATTCACTTTCCATTCAAGCTAAAAGCTCAGTGGAGAAGACGAGGTTGTCCGCTTCTCAGGTTTGGTGCTGGGATTGGCTTTTCGTAAGAGAGCAGACTTCTTTTTTTTTCTTTTTTTTTTTTACCTCGTTCCGACTCCCTCTCTCTCTCTCTCTCTCTGTCTCTCTCTGCCTGACGATCAGCATCAGCTACATGAGGCCACAGCAGCTAGACTTGTGCTTCTGAGACTCGATGTAGTCGTGTATCTGGAACTTGGGCTCATTCTGCTGCTCTGTCGCTCTGTGCTTCAGCTCCCTAATGAAGAGAGACGCAAGAAGTTAGATACAGAGGGGGTGGATGTGTGGGACGGAGCACACACAGGGTGAGCAAATCAAGAAAAGGAGAAAGGAAGAGGAAAAAAAAGCGCAAGAGCGAGAAACATCTATCTGTACTGAGGTTTAATCAAATTGCTTCTGGCATGAATCCTTTCATCTAACTTGCACTTAAAATACACACAGATATTTCAAATCACCCAGGTTACTTCCTTCCACAGCTCTGGGAACAAGCTGCGCAATCAGTCATTTTTAGACCAAATAACAATTCTTTCCCATTTCCAGCCTTTAAATAAAAAAAGGTGCCTGCGCAAGGAAGTCAATCAAAAGCGTAAATTACAGTTAATGTTTGAAATCCACAGGGGGCCTCAAACATGCACAATCCCATTGTAAGGAGTCAATGGCAGCAAACAAGGAATAAGCTAAAAAACAATTAGAAAGTATTAGTTACAGGAATCAGAGGGAGGCCTGTGAGCATCAAAGAAAAACATACTTTTATACTATAAGAAGAGAAAGGTGCAATTGGCATAAACATTATTTTTTCTCACTTCAGAGGATTATTTAAAAAAAAAAGATTTAGCCTTCGAAGCGTAAAATATTTGTTGTAGGGATCAATTGTAGATGACTCTGGAAATGAGAAAAATGCTAATAACTTCTCTGTGTGTCTGAGTGTATTTGATTTTGTTTTGTTTCTCTCTCTTTTTTTTGTGGTTCATTTTCTTTCGTCATAGTTGTTTGCTCTCATTTAGGTGGGTGCTGGGGTGTTGGGGCGTCTTGCAACCAAAACATGAACAAAACATGCAGTGAGGCCTTGATTTAAAGCTCAGAATAAAGACAAACTGCCGATTAACCAATCATGTTTAGAAATAAAAACACCTGCATTCTTTAGTGATTTCCCTCCTGTAGTTCATTATATTTATTAGCTACATGCAGCATGTTGCGGGATGAGCAACTTGCATTACATAGAATACTAGAATTACAGATACTAGTAAAGTAAGTGGACGCCCAGGAATTCCACCTATATGTGATTGTTAAACATTTTATTCTAAGACATTTATATAACAGCGTCCACTTTTCCAAAAAAGCTTCCTACCAAATTTCAGAACTCGGCTGCAGAGATTTGATCCCATTCAGCCACAATAGTGATGTTGGCCGATAAGTTCTGACTCAAAGTCAGCGTTCCAGTTCACCTTAAAGGTGTTGGATGGCATTGATGTCAGGGATCTGTGCTGGCATTCTTCTGCACCAAGGTTAAAAAAGAAAAAGGTATTTATGGACTTCTTGTTGTGCACAGAGGCATGTTGACAAAGAAGCTTAGCTTTCGCCACAAAGATGGGAGAACACAAAAATATCTAAAATATCCTCGTATAAGGTAGCCTCTTTTAATTGGAAGAAAATTAATCTAATTTTATATATTTTTATGTGAATGAATGGCAGGGCAAAAATAGATTATAAAATATTAGGGCATACTGCCAAAATTACCATCTGATCATAAACCTCTCAAACTGGAATTAATTGAAGAAAATGTATTGGAAAAATGTTTTGACACTTGTAATAAGCACACAACTGATATATTACGACCTTCTTACTCCAACTAGTTAGCCAACAGTTGCTTATTTACACATCCAGCAGACAGGGAGCAACATAAGTATTAATTTGGAGTCCAATATTTACTCTTTTCTGGTTCTGTTTTACTAACTATTGAGTGAAATATCAGACTATTTAGCTGCTAAATGCTTCACTCTATTCCGCAGCTAGTAGCTTACTTTGAGTTGCTATGGTAAAACCTTTTACATTACACTCCCTCAGGCCCGCCCAAACTGACACTTAATGGTGGGACACACAAAAGAAAAAAATGCTAGAAACATCTGGTGGGCCAAATCAAACCTTATGGCGGCCCAACTTTGGCCCGCAGGCCCTACTTTGGGCAGCCCTGCACTTAGTCACTTCATCCATTGCTCATATAAAAATGTTAATAAGTGCAGCTTTATGACTTACTTTCCTATGGCGAGAAAAGCCAGCTCCACATTGACTCCTGTCTTCGCGCTGGTCTCCATAAATGGTACACCGTATTCCTATGATGGAAAAACATTAGAGGAGCGAGCGGAGTGGCTGTCGTTGAGAATGTGACCACACTGAGCCGTCATACGTTACCTTCGCCAGCTTCTCTCCATCCTCCGTCTTCACGACCCTCTCTGCAGCCATGTCTGCCTGTAGGACAGCAGTGGGAAGAGAAAACAACAAGTCATAGGAGGAGGATGAAGGGTCACAGTTTCCCCATGCCATTGGCTACAGTGATGCACCATCATGTCACCACGCATGTCCTCTTATCTGCCGCCGGCTGCTGAGCCAGAGCTCTCTCAGACTGATGAGATGTCAGAAACTCCACCTCTAGCAGAAGAGCAGCACTCCCACACAGACTGGTGCCGGCAGTCCTGCAGCTCGCACAGCAAATGATCTAAGCTGCTGCTGTGTGACATCTCTGACCCGGGAGAAAGGTGAGTCCTCTCTGCGCCACCAGAGGGAGCTTAGAAATATATCAGCAATGACTGCAGATACAGCGCCAGCAGCATTGTGGAGGAAAAAGGTTTTATGCAAGGGAAGCTTGAAGCAAGTGATAAGTCATTTTTGTAGAAGGTTTTGAATTTATCCTTCCCAGTCACAATAATCAAATAACATTGGGTGATGGGTAAGAAATGAATGTGTTGATGTGGGCAATTATGTCAACGGACCGACTTTATATTAACCGCGGGGAAATTCTTCTCACAGACTAAAACATGAATCAACAAAGACACACAAACACAATTAAGGCTGTGCTTCACTTGTAAATGTTAAAACAAGCGAGTGAGAGTTTGCGTTCACGCATGTGCTGCACAGCGGAGAGACATTTTCTGGCTTTTAAGAATTCACATGTCTGTCTGAGTGTGATAAGAGTGTGTTAAAATTGTGCTAAGAGACCAGTTATCCTTCTGATCTTTTTTATGCAGCGCAAAAAAGGAAGCTTTGCTCACCTTGTTGCCGAGCAACATGATGACCACATCCTTCTGGGCATACTCGTGTATCTCAGTCAGCCAAGCCTTTGAAAGTACAAAAGACAGACAGATACAGGAGGGGGAGAAGAAAGAGATATTGGTCTATAAACAAAACAAATACCCCCACTTACAGTCTGCATGTTTGCTCTCCTCCAGACCTGCATATTACTCCCATCCTCCAACCAATCATGGTGAGACTCAGTCACTCTTATCCTTGAACACTTTTATTGCTTTTCATTACTGAAACTGGAAGATGTGTAGCGAAGCAAATGATAACATCGTGTCATTTCCAAAAGAGGGCTGTGAGAAAATGTTGGAGGTACTTTGCATGTAAACAGTCAAAGTAAAGCGTTCAGCCTGACAGAGTTCAGGAAGTGAAAATGAAGAGAGAGGAGAAAGAGAGAAGGAGTGGGAGGGAAAAGTAATTTCATACTCTTACCCTGATATTGTCAAACGACAGCTTACTGGTGATGTCGTAAAGCAGGAGTAGCGCTGTAAAAGGAGACGGAAAACCTTTATTGTTATCTGCACACTGTCTTATGCAACACACAGACACTTCCTATGCACACTAATAAAAGGTACACCTCTCAGCCAGGTTGAACCCTTACCTCACCCGTTCCCACACACTAACACACACAGAGCATGAGGAAGTGAAATATAAAAAGCTAAGGTTACCCTGGGCATCTCTGTAGTAGGCGTGCGTTACGCTTCGAAATCTCTCTTGGCCAGCTGTATCCCAGATCTGCGTCACAAACCACATAATTACACAACAGCTAACGTGGGAAAACTGAACATCCTGAGCAATGCTCGCAGTAAATCTGCAGAAAGACTAAAGCAGAAAACATACCATTATACTGCCCTACAAAGCAAAAATGCAGACTCTATATATTTAGTCAGAATGTAGTTAAGACCAGAATCTCACTTGTTTTAATGTAAAGTTTTTAAAAAATGGTATTATTTCAAAGAAAACAGCTCAACCAAGCTGCCCAGTCAAAGCAAGAGAGACACATTTAGCCTAGGTAGATAAGTTAGCCACAGCTAGCCTCTAAAGCTAAATGTACTTTTATAACCCCTAGGTTGTTTCCTGTAAATGAAATACATCAATCATGAATTAAATATCATCTTGGTAATTTAGTTTGTTATCCCACATAAATAAGGTATTAAACTAAATCTGGTCATAGAGAATAGAACAGTAACAGTAACAATAAAACATTAAAATAGTCATGCTGGTAGGCTAAGTAGCCTAGCTTAGCTTAGCAGAGTGTGCAAACTGAACATCCTTGCAGGTTTTTTTTATGCCATATAACTTTCCTTTCAAATTAATCAGCTAAAAACCAAACCAAGCAGTCAAAACGCTATTAGCTAAAGCTACATTTAGCCTACTTGTTGATCCTGTAGCGGTTTTCTGTAATTGAAATACATACATTTTGATAAAATAACCTATTGGTCGTTTATTTTGTTTCACGCATGAATATAAAGACATAAAAAAGGTAGCAAGTAAAGCTGTTAATAGAAAAACAAACATCTATGGTCAGGTCAGCAATATCATCATAGCTTTTGACTCTAGTGGAGTTCAACATTTGGTGTGTTTAAGCTTCTTTTGAAATCACATTTTTAAATGTATTCAATTATATTATTATCAATAAGTTATATTATATCAATGTCATTATTATCAAATAGTAGATAGAAAGCTAAACTTACACATTTTCTTTGCTGTTACTGAGTTTTACTCATATTCCTTTAAGTTTTCTAAAGGCAGAGTGTAGTTTTTAGGTTGTATCTGTATAATAATTGGTTTAATAAGACATAAAATGACAGTACTACATCCTATCAATCTTAAAACTTTAAATCCTTTTCCCTCAACTTCCACTTTTGTGTAGTCCTATTTCCCTTCTATAGTATGGACGGTGGTATGTATTTAGGAATTAATACCAGGATTTTTATCATGTTCAAGGCCCCCTGCAAGAAAGAACAAATGTAAGGATTTACTCGAGCCAGCAGAGGAATCTAATTTTGGCAGCTCCCACTCAGTGTTGAATGAACAGGTTATGATGATAGACGGGAATTTGCCTTAGATTAACATCTTGCTGCTGGCGCAAAACCCTGAAGAGCTGCTCATATCACTACAATATCAGAGACTTTCATTGGATTGGCAATGCAAACAATGAATATCAACTGAGTGTAAAGCATATTTAGGTCAGCTATTATTTCTAAATTACTCTTCAGATTATTTTTGATTATACATAATGTACCAGATGAGTCTACATATAGGTCAATAGCTGTCAGGACAATACGATGATTTGTCATTTAGTGAGCTAAAATGTAGACACTGTCTTACACAGGTAAACGTCCATGTTCTCACCTGCAGTTTGACTTTCAGGTTGTCGACATCCACCACTTTATTCTGCAGACATGAGAAGAGCCGTGAGAGTCTGACAATCCACCATATGCTTTAAAGACTGGAGTGCTGTTAAAACTGCACAGAAATGAATGACGAATATCCTGGCAGACTAAAAAAAGCTAAGAGACTCAGCATGTGGAAAAAGAAACAAGACAACTAAAAGTGGCTTTGAACAATGGCAGAGAAAGTAATTTGCAACACCCACACAGCAGCAAGGTCCTGGGATTAGACTTAATTACACAACAGTGAGAAAGACGGCTGGCAGCATAACAACTGACTCCCCCGTTAATTTCCTGCAGCCCTGTAGGGGCACTCTCTGATTTCCTGTAGAGAAACGATTGGCAAAAATTATTTAGGGGTCACCACGTTAAAAAAAAGCTAAATGTCGTGACAGATGAATGTGTTGAATTAAGAGAGAAGTGGAAGTAAAGGTGAAGGTAACATGCGGTATTTTAACATGCATGCTCCAACATGCAACAACAAAAACACACATTCTCTCCCGACCTGTTTCATGGGGGCTGGGGGTTATTTGAGTTTTTTCTGTTACCATGACCTACTGCAGCAACAAGTCAGGTCACAACCGCATTTCAACCTTGCACAGCAACAAAACAACTAAAGAGAGATGAAGGAAGTGTGACTAGCAAATACTCTGCAGCACTTCCTCAATCCCTTCATCTCTTCGTATCAGTGACAGGTCACCGCAAACAGTCTTTCCTGTGAACGCACACAAATGCACCCAAGAGAAAAGCAGTCAGAGCTACACAGTGACAAAAGAAAACTCTGCGATGTGTGTGAAGCTAAAGCTGCCACCTGCCAAATCATCTGCCTTGGCAGAATGGACATGGTTCAACCCCTTGCATTAGTTGCCATGGGTTTCCATTCCCCCCCAATTATGACGTTAGAGGAGCATGCATGCTGAGTAACTGCTACAAGGAAGCATGCCGAAAATAGATCGGCCATGTTACAAGCTGCCACAACAGCCTGCCTGCCTGCCTATCCATGCACAGAGGACAACCTCAGCACAGACTCGACTGCTCCTCTCAGATGACTCTGTTTCTATGCAGTTTTGCTGCTTTTCATAAACACAAGCGAGAAAACGATTGCTTGAATTTAGAGCCATTTGTGAATGTAAACAAGTGTCATTTAAAAAAATGTTTTGTTGTTTTTTTTATGAATGGGCACTGGCCGCAGTACTTGTTGCTTTTGCTTGAGTGGTGCTTCTGAATAGACAATGTCCATAGATCATATATCTGTCAGACAGCCATTACGCTCTCTAATGTCTACAAGGCCATCTGAAGAAGACAATACATCACTCTGGCTAATGCAACTCAATATCCTCTTCAAACAACCCCTGCTTGACTTGCCATTAGTGTGAGTGTTGTGCCTTGATTGGAGAGAAACAGGAGGTTGAAACATTTTCCTGTTCTTCCCGCGGAGGAAGATATACAGTAGAAATCTGCTCCAAATCCAGCGACAGCCACTGTTTGTTTGTGTGCGTGTGCATGAGGTATATGTGACAAGGTAGGGGCTCGTCTGGCAGCACTGTGAGTCCTGCAGGACCGAGCTGAGCTGCAGCCAATCTTTCTAGTAGACAGAGACGTGGGCAGGCATCTGCCAAGACATTTATGAAGCCATCATCCCACAGAGCCTCGCAGCACAAGTGGTCTGTGAACTTGCCTGAATGGTGAGAGGATTAGTACATTTGGTGCTATCATCGCAGAATGACACAGTGTTCCCCGCTGAAATAAGGTGATAATTGGGCCACAGTGTGACGCTAACAAGTGGGTCCCCTGTCGCTTTGCAAATATGATTAGGATGTTTTTCAGATGGTAAATGTTTCCTCATACAAGTAACAAAAAAGTAACACAAACATAAGAGTATAGAACAGTATGATGAGCCATTCTGTGAGACCGTTAAACAGCATCTCTCTCACCCTAAAGTCTATTCCAACGGTGGCTATAAAGTTGCCTCCCAGAAATGCCCCGTCTTTAAAGCGCACCAAGACGCACGTCTTCCCCACGGACGAGTCTCCCAGGAGCATCACCTAGAGCAAAGCCACCACCACCAGAGAAGAGGGACAACATTAAAGCTGGACAGAATAACTGACAGCTTATACATGACGGTAGGATACGAAATACAATGCCCTCCTGAAGAGGGAATCAAAGTTGAGGGACGTGTTGCATAACTTATTTTGCAATTATCATGATGTTTGAGTCAGATGATGATGTTGTGCAATGTCTTATTTTGGTAAGATCTCAATTATTTGGTGCTGTCTGAGCTGCCACTAACATGTGACACTCCAGAGAGAGGATTCAAGATGTTTGAAACTCTGTAATTTTACCTCTCATCATGTTTCAGTGTGCATCCAAAACTAATCAATATAGTTGTCAACAGGATGTGTAATTATACAATCCATCCAGCACATCCAGTTATTCACACAGACAGTCATAGCAGCATAAACATATTCATAGATAACAATGACATTAAACTTGAATTTAACTTTTGTCCGTGGGTCTTTATTAAACAGTTACAGGTGTGCCTGTGCAGCTTTTAAATATTTAATGGGAGGGAGCAACAAGTACACCCTCAGCAAATATTTGCTTTCAGTCAGGGCGGACAAAGCAACGTCGAGAGATTTAAAGGCTCAGAAAGACCTCTTTGTAATTGAAATCAAACAGTAGGTCGATGACTTGTGTGTACAAACAGTGGTCTGTTTAGCAGGGAGAATGCATACATCGAGACTAATCAGCTGATAGTTAATGGTTTTAACTCATTATTCTCCAGATGTGGAGAGTCAACATTCATGTTGTTGCTGCAGGTACACCCAGTTGTTTTTGTGTCAAACCTACAGTACACTCAGACACCTGTTCCACCAGCACCACCAAGAAAAACAAAAAAGAAAATCAAGACAAGACGGAAATACACACCTTGAAGGCAATATCATAATACTCGTTAATAGAAGCGCATCTCTCCAACACATATTTTGACGTTCCGTTTTTAGTCTGCTTGTCCGTCAACAATGTATTTCTTTCTGACATTGTAATGGCAAGAAAAGAAGCGCAGGCTGAGAAAAGCCAAAGCGCAGTTTATCTCCGAGATGTGTCCAAGAAAGACGCGCACGGTGTCTGCGAGATCTCCGCCGCTCAGTCCCGGTGTCCGCCAGCCTCCAGCCCCTCTGCTCGCATTACTGCGCGTGGCCACGAAATGATCTCCAGGCGCTTCCCGAAGGTGGGAAAAAAATATTTTTAAAAAAAAAATCACACCTTAATATCGCACTGTCAGAAGACGGATGCGACAGGTCAAAAACTTGAAAAACAATCAGCGGCGAAGCTTCTTCGGCGTCTGCATCCACCAGCAGTCAACACAGCGGTGATGGCAAACAGGCGGAAACATTTCTCTGCATCCTGGCGTGGGCAGGTGGTTAAACTGAGCGCGTGAGGACGTCGGCAGTTAACAACACTGTGTTTTTCTTATGAGTGAAAACCCTGGTCTGTGTTTCAGGCGGACATTGTCCTCAATTACAGCTGTGGGGGTCAAGCGCGCTGCGGGCGGAGTCATCCGCCACAGGTAGTGCTCGATCACTGAGAGGGTCAGAGGGGACAGCAGAGACCCGGACAGGAGGGAAATGTGCTGCTTATTAGTTCTACACTTGATGCATCACGATCCCCTAAAGATAGATGAGCTGTTATTGGTGCGTAAAATGGCACGCAAACCTTGTCCAGAAATCTTTTTCCAAAACATGCTTCCTTTATCTCAGAAAAATGCTGGCAATCATCTTATATTATCACAAAGTAGTTCCTATGCTATGTTATTATTTTAGCTTCTCCATCAGCCCATGTTTTCCTTTAGCATCCCTCCTCACAGCAGGCAGACACACAATGATCCAGGTCTCTTCTTGTCAAGAACACATGCTTCTAAAAATATCCCAAATGTCTTCATTTAATTAGCATGATATAAGATGTCTAAAATGGTTTCACTGTGTCTGAAAACTGAATCTTTTCCCGCAGTGTTTGGCTCCCCCCAGTGTTCAAGTCAAGTCTCCACTCCTCTCTGTGGTGACAGGACTAATGGCACACGGTCAGAGATCGTTTATGTTACATAACTGACATGTCATTTCTTGTCTAAATTCATCACTCTGACATGAACATAATGATGAAACATTTATTTGTAGATGAAGCTGATTGACTGGTTGATGTAATTATGAATGAGCTCTCAGATGTATTGTATGTGCCTGCTTTTTTTCCGGAACTCACTGCTTTGTTATTTATGGTAGTTTATAAGAAATCAGTGAAGAGAAGTGCATCTAAGAAGAGGCTGAAAAAGCTTTGAATGTAAAAAGTGAAAGTTTAATCTAGTGGAATTAGCCACAGTGGGGATAGATTTTCACCTTTTGTGCATTTGAGGCACTATATGTTGACTACTTGCACCAAGCCCTATCAAAATAAAGACCAAAAAAATGATGAAAGTGTATTTGCAGGCGCTTGACTTTAAATCCAGTTGCAGATTTGCAGCAGAGGGATTTACAGTATGTTGTTTATGTGCCACATTTTTCCACAGGGCTTTTTGAAGCTTGAATCATACTCTACCACGATCTTATGTTGATGCGAAATGGCAAAGCCAATTTTATACTTTCTCCCAGATTTCTGCCTTCTCCGTGCTGCTCTAATGGCACTGACACAAAGCCAAAGCGATCACAGCTGAAGAATCATTCATTAAATGAGCCATATACATATTTCCTGTTTGCCTCCACTTGCCACAAGGAGTGCACCTCCCACTCACAACATCACAAAGCATAGAATCACTCTTCTTTAAAACATCCGGCAGCAAACAGCCATGACTTTAATTAGCAGTACTGTCTTCGGTGGCGGTGGCATCATTAACCATAATAATTCAAACACGCACAGGGTGTTAAGGATTGTAATGAATGCAGTGAGAAGATGCAACATCCTGGAGAACACCACTGATTCATGCTGGACTTCACTGACACACACACACACGCACACACACACAGGAACAGAGAAGAGTTGCTTGGGAAGGGAGAGAAAACATGCGAGGGAGGGTGTGTGGAGGACAGGAAGTGTGTGGACTCACTGTGAAACCGATGCCCACGGTGGCAGTGAAGGATCCTGGGAGGAACTTGCCCTGGTCAAACTGAACCAGCAAGGAGGTCTTGCCCACTCCGCTGTCCCCCACGAGGATCGTCTGCAGAGAAATGCAACATCAAGCTCATGGCCTGCGGCCCGTGTGTGTGGGCACAGAGTGTAGGTCACTGTACATGTTCATCTGTTGCTCAGTGCACAGCTTTGTGTTCTGTAATGAAATGTGGCAGACGAATGCCTTCAAGAGGGAAGGGCAACGTGCACCGTTGAACTGGGAAGTAACTGGTGTGTGTGTGTGTGTGTGTGTGTGTGTGTGTGTGTGTGGGCCTGAAACTGTGTTACTGTTTAAGAGATGGCTGCTCACATCTTAGGCTGATGTTCGTGCAGCTATCTCTTTTTTTCTTGCACTTTTTTTTAAAAAAACATAACACTATTCTAAGCTAAGGAAAACACAATGGTGCTTAGTTTCAGGTGATAATACAGTAATGGAAGCATAGTTATGAATAATATATTACATTTATGCCACTCTGGACCTTTAAGTATTTCCATGTTATGCCACATTACACTTCTACTTAATAGCATTTCAGAGAGAAATACTCTACTACAAGTATTTGACAATGAAAGTTACTAGTTATCTAGTCATTTAAATATAGAGGTACAATTATCCAATATTTCACAAAAAAGCTCTTCTAAAATTAGAGGAAACTTTAGAAATTCAGTACCCTCAGATTCCCATACTTGTTGTTTATTAAGTTATTTCCACCTCGACCATCACAACAGTAAAATGCAGCTTTTTGATGCATTAGTATTAACAATCTATGTAATAATATATCAGTCACAGTCTTCTTCTTCTTCTTCTGCAGAACACGTCCATTTCACGGATTCTCCTTCTGAAATGTGAGTTACTAAATGATTTTAAATGCAGAATTTGTCTCCGTCCAGTATCCCATGACACACACACACACAGACACAGACACAGACACAGACACAGACACAGACACAGACACAGACACAGACACAGAGACAGACACAGACACAGACACAGACAGACAGACAGACACACACACACACACACAGTGAGTGCCCGTGTGATGACAACCAGTTCTCATGGCCGAGGGTCATGCGTCACCCCAGCAGGGATCTGCTGACTTGTCACCAGAGTGCTGGACGTAGGCATCAATCGTCCTTGTCGCCATAGTTATCACCTCATTGGGGGCTGCTGCGGGCGTCCAGCCTGGAGCTCCTCAACAGCAGATGCTTGCTTCTTTGTTGACATTTATCACCCCCCCCCTCCTCTCCTCCTCATCCTCCTCTCCCTCCCCTCCCCCAGGAGGCCGGCCGTGCCGCCTGCCTCTTATCTGCAGTCTCAAAGAGCCCACATGCTGCGCAGCATTACAGCATGCAGTGCTCTGCAGCTCGCAATACGTTCACTTTAATCACTGATCCACAAGTTCTGCATATTCGACTTTGCTCTCCCAAACACAAAAAGAAACCGCAACATCGTGACAGTTTGAACAGATATACGGGATGAAAATCAAAGACTATCTGTGGCTTTAAAGAGGATGCTTGTTCCCTTTGAAGATGTAGTCTATGTGAACGCTGAGTAATGTAACAATCTTAATGCTGAAAATACCAATAAAAGCTTCAGAAATCCAGCAAATACAGACAAAACATTCAGGACATAAATAATACAGGATGCCATTGTTTCATTTTTGAATAACAGGCATTAAGAGAAATGTTTGAGTGAGTAAAAGCACAAACTGGCCCCTCAAGTACAAGACCAGAGTTGGAGACCAGAGGCAAGCTGCTGTGTGCATGACTCACACTGTGTTTAGCTGGCCTGCGTGAAATCAACATATTACTATTTCATGCCTTCTTCATTCAATTTTAATGGTGCCATGTAAACGTTCTCAGGACAAACGCTGTTGGAGAACAACGCAGCAGTGAGGGGGCCGTTTATCTCCAGGAGGCACACGTCGGACTGAATGTATGCACGGAGTAATGATGGAGGTTGAGGTGGAGGTTTACTGTGGATAAGGCCCTATAGCAGGTGTAGAGATGCTGAATATGTCTCCATGGCAACATGAAATATGTCCGAGTTGTTCAGCCCCAGAGATGTCTCATAATGAGATAGTTAGCATGAAAGTGGCGAGTGGAAACCCAAGACTCCCATATATGCAACCGTATAATGAATCCAGTGGATAGTAATTTAGTCACGAGTGTCTACTCTTAAAGGGATAGTTCACCCCAAAATCAAACATGCATATTTTTCCTCTTACCTGTAGTGTTATTTATCAATCTAGATTGTTTTGGTGTAAGTTGCCAAGTGTTGGAGATATCTGCCTTCTCTCCAGTATAATAGAACTAAATGGCACATAGAAAGTAGTTCCTCCATGAAAGTGCTCACAACAAGGTCTGTGGATTATCTTCAGTAACCGGGTCATGATTCTGGAAAGAGACATTACTGTTGAGTTTTTCAAAAACAAATTTGATGACGCTTTGAGCACCAGAAGCCGAGTGACATGTAGTTCACTACTTTATATATATTTATAAGAGAGAAGGCAGACATCTCTACGGCCGATATCTCAAACTCTGGGCAACTCACACCAACACAATCTAGATTGATAAACAACACTACAGGTAAGAGGAAATCATCCCACAGCAGTAGTTACTTAAACAACATGGTTTTAACAGAAGTTAGCATTTTATACTTTCTCTAGTATTCAATGAGCTTGCCAAATGAATATTGTGTGCGGTTTTGATGCAGGCTGAATTACAGGCCATTTCTGAGGTTTCTTTCTTCTGCTTTTTTTTTTTTAATGTAAATTCATCTCAAACAATTTATAATTTAAGAAAAAGCCAGGTATGTCTTTAAATACGAGCAGTGCTGCGTGGATTCTCCCAGAGACAGCACAAAGAGAGAACAGGAAGCGTCTTTAACTTTCATGTTTCCCAAGAAAGACATCGTTCAGCAGATGTCTTTAAATGCTGATAACTTTACACTCAGCCTTCACATAAAGAATAATTATTGAACTAAAGGAAAACAGAATTTAGAAAACCACTTCCTTTCATGCGTACGAAGTTCCTTCTTGTCTAACAATGAGCCGTTCTGACAAGATTTTGGGTTATACTTTTTTGTACACTACAGTGTAAAGAAATTTCTCTTTGAAACAGCTTCTTGTCACACAGTTTCCAAAAGTACCTAAAAGTTTATTGGGTATTTAAAGAACTGAGATCCAATTGGCCCACTGTAGCCTGGAAATAGTGAAGCCATCTGTATATGCTGTGTAGTGTCTGGCAGGCGGTGACTCGGCAAAACAACAAATATAACCAAAAATGTGATTACTGAGCAAGCAGGAGTTTGTTCTAGCATCACACACAATGAACTGTTTGTATCGCAAATATTGAACGGTTCCGTTATTGTGCATCTTGAAGCTTATAAATGGATCAAATCATCAGAAAATCTGCAGGTTTAAAGCAGTAAAATCGCATCACAGACTGTAGAAACAAGCTTTAAATTGTTGTGTTTGATTATTTGCCGTACTATGGGTAATATTCCTGCACATCTCTACCTTTGATTCACAAAGCTAAGCAATTTTTTTCCCTGACAATGAAATAATGAATGTCCCAAAAGACTGTCTGAATACAGAAGTATACTTTGGATTATTATTCTTTCCCCCAATACAGTAATAATAACCTAGAAAAGTAGAACACCATCTTTCCACAGTATTTGAGTGTGTTGTGTACAAGTGGATCTGTGCATCCAGGTGAGGATTAACAAGATTTCACTCATGAATACAAATGATGTACCCACACAGACATGCAGACACACGACTACAGACCTGAGGGATTTTCTTCTTTTTTTTTTTTTTTACAAGGCACTTAACCCTGAGTTGCTCCAGGGGACTGTCCCTGTAGTTAGTTCACTGTACGTCGCTCTGGATAAGAGCGTCTGCTAAATTACATGTAATATAAATATAATGTAAATAGGACACATGTGATGAGGCGGTGGCAACACCACTGTCATGAAAAGTGACTTTACTAAATAAAAAGTGTCATTATGAAATAAAATTAAACGCATCATTGGGGAAAATGGCAATAAGGTCAAATAAAACCCTGACTTTTGAAAAAGATCTAATAAAATTGTATTATATCGTATTGAGTTCAGTTTCAAAAATGTATTCAATTATTCAACAACACATATATTAGAGACATTGATTCATAATGCATTTTTAAATGTGTTTACTTTGTGTTACTGTACCTGGTATGGATATAATTCATTGTAGCTGGCATGATATGGAGCACTAAAACCACAGTAAGTATCTTTAAATACAGGATACTTTTATTAAGTTTTTCTGATTGTTTTTAGGAGTATTAGCTGGCAGTAGGTTCTTCTTTATTGTAGTGGGAGCACTCTTCAAAAATGTAATAGCTGGTCCCACCATAAATTGAGAATCTTGGTGTAAAATTGCTAGAAAATCATTAATTTCCTCGAGATGATTTTAGACTAACAGCAATTCTGGTTCATTAAGCATATTTGACAATTTCACAATTGACAAACCATTTAATCAAAACCTAGTAGAAGCAATGAATGGATCACCTTGTGCGTCAGGTCTTCATTATAGGGGAAGGTGTTGGATGTGGGAGTCTGTCCATCCTCTGTGTCCGTTTCCACCGCAGATGACCCGTAAGCGCTGTCCGAGGAAACCAGCTTCCCCCCCTCCTGCCTCTGTGCTTCGCAGGTGTCGTCCATCCCGCTTCTTCTATAGTTTAAACTGGTCAAAAGCAAACGAGGTTCTGCAAATAATCTAAACGTTCAAACTTCCTCTCCTTCATCACCTCCGCCCCTCCTTCACTGCCTGCTTTGGCTTTACTTCCTGAACAAAGACACAAAACTGACTAAATATTTATATGATCAGAAACAAACCCGGAGGTGTAGTTTACAGTATTTATGAAGTAAAAACCATGTCGGGCATTTATACAAGGAAGTAACAACAAGGAAGTGTTCAGCACCCTGGAGAGCGCCTCTCCCTCTCATACATCCTCCTTTACCTGCTGTAAAGGGTGTCACTACAGGTGAACGTAGCAAACGTTTTACCTAATGCACACCAACACCAAACCTCCCCAGTTGATTACTTACATTAGGATAATACTTTTTTTGTATTACAAGTTTTCTGAAATGGTATGTTCAAATATGCAAAAGTATCAAAAATCAATACTTTTCATGACTAAAATGTTAAACAAAGTCTGGCTTTACATGATATATGAACAAAGACTTCTATATATAAAAAAAATAATAATAATAATTTAGAAGTATAGATCGGAATGAAACTGGAAAGTTTGGTGAAAGTAAATGCTGCTGAAGTGGAGATTTCTGACTCAGTTGATAACTTACAATAATTGTTTTGTATAACAAGTTTTCTCAAATTGTATGTTTAAATATGAGGCATTACCTAATGCTAACTGTTGGTGAATTTAGGAGAAATCTACAGATGCAAATAGACAAAGTTAGTAAAATAAGAGGTTTTCTTGTCACAAGTCTAAAAGACCTGTTAAAAAATCAAATAGCCCAAACTAAAAAATAAAAAGTTGGTTTAATGTAGTCCATCTGGAATATAAGAAACCCAAGAGAATGCCACTAGACTTGTGATAAGATAAAAGAAACTACAAACAGCATCACTAAAATTTAAGCGTTTTTTTTTTTTATTGAGTCATCAGTCAGGATGCCTATGAGCTTTCCTACAGGCAAACAGTGACAGGCTGACTCACCAAACGGACTGCTGCTGGTTATCACAGCAGCACGGAGCTCAAGAGACTTCCACCCCCCCCGAAAACACAAGGTCTGCTTCAAACGACACTGAACATGTGGTACTGTCAAATACAACATTATTAGACAGCAGTTTTTAATAGTTTAACAGAGCGCTGGAGATGAACGGACAACATACACACTTTCCTCAGTATAGAAAAATAACATATGTTCTTGCTTTCTTATATCCATAAAACTGGGGCTTCACTGAAGCAACTGTACTGTGCAAGGTAAACAAGGTCACTTGAAAACTCATATGGTGGCCAACTATTATTTAAGAACATTTAAAATGATGTAAAAATGCTAAGACACAGACAGGGGGTCTCACTGTCCTCTGAAAAGGCATTCATTGCACATCTCTGGAAGCTTTTATCCCGTAGTAAACAATTCCTCTTACCACTGAGTGAAGGCAGCTTAGATTCTCTCGATCATGCTAAAACACAAACATATAGTGTACGGTTTAACATTTTTGGTTGGTGGACTTAAAGAGTTGAATTTATATGCACCGTAGGAATTGAAATAAGAACAAGAACCAAACAGGCAAACAGAGCAAACCAACATATACATAACTGCATATAAACTGATACACAGGAGGTATAACATATTGCGTCGAACCATGTTTGCAATTTAAAAGTCATTCAAAAACACCTACCAGCACTTCTAAAGCCAACTAACGGTGGATGTCGCATGTTTAATCCGTGATAAAACAGAAGTGTAAAAACAATAAATTTAACTGTTATGGGTCCGACTCGCATCGCTTCTTGAAAGTTAGTAGCTAGTTCAGACCAATAAATAATCGTCATCACCATTTGTAAAATGCCGATTTGTTGTTTTTACACTTTAAAAAACAATAATATATCATTTTAAACAGGTAAAACGAACAACAGAGCTTCAGAAGTGCTGGTGCACTGATCAGCTGTGGAAGCCAGGCGAGCCGTTTCCCTCGGTTTCCATTTGTTGTGCTAAGCTAAGTTAGCCTCGTACCAACCCTTACTAAACAGGAGTGCAGTATCAATCTTCTGGACAAGAACGCAAACAAAACTATCGCTTTAAAGTTGTATCAACATTTTCTTCACCTTGCTCAGCTGAATTCAGTTCAAAAAACACACAAAATTCTTTCAGAGGATTTGGAAACAAAATTGAAAACAACATCGGACAAAGAAATCTTAAAAAGGGGCCACTTCCTAACAGGCTGAGTTTGTTGTCATAGAACTGCAGCTGGATGTTTTGAGTCGAGATTGTTTTTTTCGTGCATTTCAAGTGGATTTTCAGTGTAACCTGGCTCTCTGCAGCCTTGATGCTGCAGCTGTCAGGCACTTCCTTTGACCAGAAAAACAACCGAGTGGCTTTTTCGTTGCAACAATGGACATCAAAGATATCTTAACACTTTACAGCCAGCTCAGGGAACTAACAGACAAAACAAATACATACAAAAATAACATGTTAAAAAATATATATGTCACATTAAACAAAACTAAGATTGGAATACTCTTCTCTCTACTAGCTCTTTCCTTATCTTTTCCTAACAGTCCAAGTATTAAGTGATGTGTCTGTGCAGGGGAAGGACGGTGCCGGTATTTGCGTACGGTTAAATGAAAGTGATTGGACCTTATCCACGACTCTCTAACTTCTGCTCCTCACACTGTAACCAAGTGACCTCTGTGTAACATTATAGTTTTACAGTAAAGTGCACTTCATCTGTCTGCTCCTTATGCTTACATAACAATGCTTCAAAATAAGCACAATAATATGATTCAGAGGTTCCACTCCCCCTTGAAATGAAGAGATAAGATTACGCAATACATCCGTGTAACCATTTCGGCAAACAATGACACAAGTCTATGCGCTTGCTTACGTCTATGTGCAAATTTTCCAGCAGTCACGTCCTCCTCTTTTATATTCCCACGTCACTGAGAAGGTCTCGACTTCTCAGTGCAGGAAGTCGTATTGTTGTTTATGTGCCTTTGCGCTCGGAGACGACTCACACAGGTTCTCTTGGAGCTCTCCAGTGCAGGTCCAGCTCTCAGTCAGTCTTCCTGTGTGTGTGTGTTGAAGTCTACAGCCTCTTCTCTTTTAGGGCTACCTGATCCGCC
Source organism: Bovichtus variegatus (assembly GCA_943593645.1). NCBI lineage: Eukaryota > Metazoa > Chordata > Actinopteri > Perciformes > Bovichtidae > Bovichtus > Bovichtus variegatus. The sequence continues at coordinate 917,393 of CALSCE010009453.1, read as the reverse complement.
CATCACCTTTGACCGGGCACAGTTCAGACTTGGGGTCCGGGGACAGAGAGCTCCAGGAGGTCTTGGAGCAAGACCCCACGGCTGGGCAAGAGGAAGTCTGTGTGGCGCACAGGCCGCCTGTGACCCAGAAGGTCGCTACGCTGCTGTCCACCCACGCTTCAAGGGGCTGACCCACCAGCAGGGCTTTACGCTGCGCCTTCTGCATGGCCGCCTCCTGGGGAGGCAGCTTCAGCACGGAGCTCAGCTGCTGGAAGCTCTGCTCCAGGTACAGGTCACCCGGAGGACCTGAATGGAGCCACGTGTCCTCTTCTGGTGTGGACATTCAGATTTTGCGGACAAAGAGAAATTGAAAAAAGAGAATTAAACTTTAAACCTTTAAATTTGGGGTTGTAATGGTTGTCAAACAAGGCCAAAACCGCAACACAAATGTCCAGGGTCTCAGGGTGGCTGCTAATAAGCCTGAGATTGTGGTTCAATCTGTAATTTTACTTCTGGACAAAGTCAATCATCAGCAATGTGTAGACTGGTCCTCTTTATTTAGTTCATTTTTGTGAAGTGAATTTATAAAACTAGCTCAGTGTTCTTTAGTGTTGTTGTAGTTGATTTAATAAAACCGTGTATCCAAAAACTACAGTGTTCAGCTGTTTTTAAAAACTTAACCTACATATTTGTGACCCATTTTTCAAGATTTACGTCTTTAATAGGAATCAATGGGCTTGGGGCTGAGTGCCACAGACAGAGTAGGGATGTCGGCAAGTATTTAGAGACAGACAAATGCATTGTTGGTTATAGTCTTTCAATATGATTGTTAACAATAAGAAAACTATAAAATATTGTCAGCTTTATCCTTTAAACTGACATAATGACAATCAAATGTTCTGAACCCACGACTCACCTTTGCGTAGCGGCTCCTTATCTTTGAAGGTCAAGGGCATGACAAGGAAGCGAACTTCTGCCACGAGCTCCCACTGTTTTAACACTCGCACAGACCACGTACCGGGCCGCAGGGGGCGCTGCAGTGGCGGTTTGTACTGGGTGTACTCCGCATCCACATCCACAGTAATGTCATATGATGCTGCCACCACCAGAGCTGGGTCAATCCACACAATGGTGGCTGTGAGGTTAGGACCACGTGCCCACTTCTGGACAGCCAGCGGTTCATTCAAAGGGCCGATGACGCCGCCAAAGTTACGAAAGATTCTTTCTTTGGGATCCCACTCTGTGCCGATCTGCCAGGGAGAAAAGACATCACATTTACATTATTGTTTTTTGACATTATTTGTCATTTAGCAGACAGTGAACTAACTACAGGGACAGTCCCCGGGTGGAACTCGGGGTTAGGTGCCTTGCTCAGGGGCTCAATGGTGGCAGCCTGGTATTGAACTCGAAACCTTCCGGTGTTCTATTTGAAAGCCTGGCCACCAGATAAAGACCACCACCGCCTCAAAGACTAAACGAATGAGTCCTGAAATATCAACAGGTCGTGTGACTCAAAACAATGTCTCCTATGTCTTTGACTTTCATATTTTATCTGAGGACAAGAAGAGAGAATATGTTAGCACTTTCTGCTCTAGCCTTCCCAATATTAACATCTTTTAAAAACTAATTAAACTTCAAAGTCCAGTTTTGGCCAGATCAAGCCCTGATAAAAAGCATCCTCATTTTTCTTTTTTTATACAATAATCAGGAAGAAAATCTTCCTGTAAAGCAGTTTTCTTCATGTACCTTGATATTAAAAGTTTGCAGAGGACAGAATCTTCTATGATAATGAAGAATCTTCATCATCCTCATCTTCTATAGACAAGACGTACACTTACTTCCAGATTCTTGAGCCTTTCAAACTCCTTAAGGTTTGTCTCGAGTACGAGTGTTGCTTGGGGCACTGCCCACATCTCCAGTGTCTCCCTGACCTTCGAACCCACAGCCTGGACTTCCTGACGCACCAGATATCCTTGGAAACGGTCGTCATAAAAGTACACGTGTATTGATAGAGGGTAGCCCACCGGTTCAAACCTGCAGTGAGTGGAAAGAAAGAAAGGAAGAAATCACACATAAGAGATTTTTGTATTCAGCAGAGAAATAAACCTGTTATATCTTTTATATAAAAACACAACTAACCCTAACCCCCAAGCCCTCTCGATATTATTAAAAAGGAAATTAAAGACCCAGATCTTAGCTTTTAAGCTTTAATCATTGTTTCTTTCTTTCTTTATTTTTATCTTTATGATATTTAAAATGTTATTGTTGTAAATTATAGTCTTGCAAATGTTTATTTATTGTATTTTAAATGTATGTGAAGCACTTTGGGCTGCATGTTTGGGACAGTTGAGTTGAGTGTGTACCCACCTGCAGCCCTCCACGTTGCTCCGAGTAGTCCCCAGATTCTTTAGGCCAAGACGAAAGAAAGCAGTGTAAGCAGTGAGAGCTGCGTCGCTGAGCGAGTCCAGACCATCCAACTGCTCAAACAGACTCTCCCAGTACGCCTTGATGGCAATGGTGCCCGGAGCGTACTGGCCGTACAGGTGAGTGTCCAGGATGTCTATGGCCTCCTGGTTCACTGATGACTCAAATTTGCGAGCAAAGAATGTCGGACGGGTCAATTGCTGTAGAAAAAAAACGAAGAATAACAGAAGTAAGCCTTTGAGACACTGAACCACGGCTGTACCGAATGTCTTTTTTTTTTTTTTTTTTTTTTTTTTTTTTACATTTTAAGCTCCTACTAAGGTTTTTGAAAAAAGCTTTGGATGTCTGTCGTCATATTTTACGGCACCATCACCCTTAAAAATTATTTTTAAATACTTAAGGTTATCGGATTAAATGAGTTAGTCTTTTTTTAATTAAATCAACTTTCAGTTTCGTCGACATAAATACATAAAGGTGCGAAATGAGCGCCATGGCGCTGGCTGTGTGTGTTTTTGTGAGAGAGAGAGAGACAGAGAGAGAGAGAGAGAGAGAGAGACAGAGACAGAGAGAGAGAGAGAGAGAGAGAGAGAGAGAGAGAGAGAGAGAGAGAGAGAACTATTAACACAATGTTTCTGAGAGATATTAATAACATTTGTCCCCTGTTCGCCCGAACTCGTGATATTTTATAGTAAGCTTACCCAAACCCTCCCGACCCATTACTACGAAGCCACCACTGGAATCTAATTCTACAAATACTATAATACTAATAATAATAATTATTGTAGCCTAATCTTTATCTGTACAAAAATACCAGGTTTAAATGCAAAAAAAAAAGTTCTGAACAAAGCTTTGAGGTTTCAAACTATGTGGTACTGCCCTGCTCTGGACACATAACTGGTGCTAATAAAACATGAGGGACTGGGAAACTACAAGGAAGGTCAAAAAAAAAAAGAAGAAGAGAGAAATCGATGCGTTGTTGTTCAGCATCCGACCCGCTCACCTGGATCCGGATGAGGTCTTGTGGTTTGAAATCATTGGGAGAGCAGCCACACCAGTCCACGATGTGCTTGTACTGGCACTTACAGCCCAGCTTACGGTTCCAGTTGGTGACACGCAGGTTGTTGTCCACCAGGGTGTCGCACATGTGACTGTTCCCGAGCACCGTGTGGAAAAAAGACTGGGAAGAAGCAGGAGTAATGACATGATTGTGCAATACAACAAAGAAGTGAAGTTACTGTAAACCGTCTAAGACAAAGTACAAACAGTTCTTATCCACTGACTCTAAATTGCAAAAAGTCACGCCTCTATAACCCCGAACAACAGGAAACAAACCGCTGCCCCCTCCCACTCGAAGACATTTAACCACACAGTCAGATAAACTCAAGTGAACCCTTCTCTCGTCTCTGCATGCACGCTGATCCTGAAAGCTTAAAGTATTACATTATCTCCGCTGCTAGGCTGTGCTGAATTGACAGGGGAGGACAAGCATGAGACAGACTTGTATATCAAACGGTCTCGTCTCAACTACGGGAGATAAACAGACCACCTAAGGCCGACTTACCTCGGCAGGGAGCAGAGCGTAGGAATAGAACTGCTTCAGCCCTGAGACCAGGTCATCCTGGGAGTTGATGACGTATTCCACGAAGCGGCGGGTGAGCGCAAACCAATCAGAGCCACCGGAGACCTCCAGGCCTTCTGGGATGCTGCGTTCGCCGAGACGCCACATGTGGTTGTCACACTCGTGGAAGAGACGGTCAAGGCCCTGCTTCTTAATAAACCTTTAAAACACAGAAAGCAGTTTAAACTGATGTGTTGGAGAGACATTCATCAAAGTAAATGATCAAAAGAAACCTTTTCTGTCCGAGCTGCCACGCTTTATTAAAAATAACTGCGAAATACTCACTTCACCGTGCTGCTCTTTGCCTCTTTAAAATGGTTTGTTAATCGGTCCCGTTGGCTTACTGCCGACTCACTGGAATATCTCGTCATGCATCATTTACCGCTGAGTTACTACACATTTCTGTCAAAAAATCTGAACTATGCCTCGTTTATTGTGGTGTGGTGGCATTTAAATTAAGCAAAAAACGTCAACCATAATGTGCGCTGGCCTGTGTGTTACAGCCGGCACACTCACCGGGCATTTTCTCTTCCGTGGGACTTGAGGAAGTTCTTGTCTCTTTGCTGCGACAGGAACGCCACCAGTTCATCATTAGTCCTGCAGGAAGAGGGGTTAGGTCAAGAGATGGAAAAGATTTCGAGAAGATTCTTTGGAAAATAAAATGCTGGCTGGTATGGTGTGGTCTGATAATATTCATATGTCCAACCATTATAAAAAAAGGTAGATTAGAATACATTCAGCGTGTACAAAGCTACACGGGGATATGTTAGAATTCTGCTGTGGGCTAAAGAAGAACGATAATGTCACTCTGCTGACCTGGTGGGGAAATCTGTAGCGCTGAGATTGATGAAAAAATCCCACTTCCAGTCCAACATGGAGAGCAGGTCCTGCATGCTGTGTAGGTAGGCCTTCAGTAGGCTGGCACCACCCCAGATGGTGACCATCCGCCAGGGCGTGGCTCGTATGTTTGGGTACTGCTGGGCTATCTGCAGGACCTCCCGATGCATGTAGCCGGACCGCTGCAGAATTTCAAAGCGAAAGGTCAAACTGTTAAATGAGCGAATACCGTGCTTCTGCATCACAAATGCAATCTGGTTCCTACAGATCTGCAGCTGCCACTGTGCCAAGACAAGCACACAACGCTGGCTCGTGTTGAAAGAGAACGCGGTCTGAACAGAACAACAGTGGTGCTGCGTAGTGTGGGTCACCATGATGATGGAAAGAGAACATTTTAATTAGCTATTTTGGCCTTGCAGCAAATTCCCTTTCTCAAAGTGGCTACAGGCGACCGTGACACTGAACCAAGATTAACCGAGTTTAAAGGGATACTCTGTAAAATGTTTTATAAAAAAACATCAAGCGGGGAATAAACTGTAGATGGGAGTAAAGGACGAGATGGAGGAAGTCAAAGAGGCAGGCAGCGGTCAAGCTTGATGCAGGGACATTAGAAGTGTTTTTTTTTCTCTTTTTGTTTGCATCACTGCATGTATAAAATACAATATTACAAATAAGGAAAAAAATATATATATATTGCAATTCTTTTACATTTATTGTACATTTTGTGGTTGTACCGATTCATAATTTTATTGCAATACAAGTTTTTAAAAGAAAAGGAAAAAAAAAAAAAAGAAAAGAAGCAGTGAGCATATGTGACCATTTGTCAGAAGACTGCAGGAAGACAAAATCTGTAGGTTCAAAATCTGTACTTTTTTATAAATTGTTCTCTTTGGAGCTTAATTAGATTAATTACCATCTAATTAACAAGCAGCCCGCTTTCGAATGAACGCAGCTAATGAAAAGGTCCTGAAGCGATAAATGAGCAGCTTAAGGGAAAAAGACACTTGGAAATTAATTGTTCAGGGAAGTCCAATCATGTTGTTCAGTGAAGCACAAACAATGTGCCACTGACTAAGAGTGGACATTTGTGGAGCAATCTTAAATTTAGTCAGGAGTTCTTCAGACACTGCAAGAATAGGTGGGCGTGTTCAATAAGGATACAACAGCAGCAGGATGAAACTCACAGTCCGCACTGAAAAGGAAAAGGTGTGTGTGGTAGACTGACTCCAGTACAAACTGACCCGTTTCACAGCCTCATTTCTCAAACAGGGTTTTGCCTCAGAGATAAACGAGGTTAGGTTGGCAAAGTGTCGAAGAAGGCAATGTGTCTGTGGCGCGTCTGTCCCACAGGCTTATTCATCACTGCCTCTAGTAAGCCTCTCCTCGTCCCTTCTTGGCAGCGGAACAGAGCAACTCCCCGGGACTCAACAACCTTTCCGGCTACACAGGTGCACTGACGACAGGTGTCTCTGCGCTGAACACACCTGAAGGTCTGTGCCTCAGTATCACCAGTCAGCCATACTTTTTTGTCTCTTGCCTTCCTGCTGCACATGATAGCAGACTTTTTCCCCTCTGCTAAATCCAGCCCCTAAGAATAACCACACTTTACTCTATCCAGTCTAATCCCCTTTACCACACTGTGAAACCCACGGGATATATTTAACCTTCATAATGCAAGAAGACCTAACCGGTAAAAGCTTTTGTGAGCTCAGTGTAGCCAGCACCAAGCAAGCAGAGTGCAAATTACACTCTTCAATGTTCAGCCCAAGCATAAATAAACAATACTGCAAGTTAGCATCATCAGCAGAACCTTTTCCAGTTTCCAAGTAGGTCTGTACCAAACGTCTTTGTTTTTGTTTTGTTTTTTTACATTTGAAGCTTCTCTTAAGGTTTTCGAATTAGGACGTCATAAACCTATAAAAAGAAATAAATCTTTGAACAAAATCCTCCATTTCAATAAAGTGAGTTAGTCTTTTTTTGAAGGTGGACTATTGCATGCAATGTTTCTCTTTATGTTATTAATAAAACTAAACGCTGCTTTGTCACCCACCCACATGAACCCGTTACATTTTCTAGTGAGCTTATCCGAACACACCCGCGGGTTGTGGGTCGTGTGCGTTACTACTACGCAGCCACCACTGGAAACTAATTCTACACATAGTACAATACTAATATTATTAGAGTTACCTAATCTTTGTTCTGCAACAGTGCAGAAATACCTGGTTTAAAAAAATATTATTTGGATATTTCTATCATGCAGAATTGTGCTGGTCATGCAAACAAGGACAAGTGTGATGCCATGTGCATATTACAGAGAATGTGTGGTAGTCAGGGCACTGTGATTTCCTTTTAGGGCTTACCTTGTCCACATGTATGTAGTAGTAATGGTCCTGATGATATATGGCTTTGATGAGGCGCTTGAGCTGCCGTACAGCACGGCCGTGGACCATCAGAACAAAAGCCACTCTGACGGGGTTCTCCACTTTGGACAGGCTGTTGTCCAGCTCACCAACCGCCTGGGCCTGATTTGATACACCTGTCCAAACAGGATAGAGACATAAAGGACTCATTCAGAAGGGTCTGGGGAGTTTCAAAGAATAACATCTTGTAGGCTGGGTGTTGAGAAAGACTCTGTTCAATGGACAAAAAATATATATTTTAGACGGTAAAATAATGGGTTCATGTGTGAAATGTATAGGATTGTTTTTGCCCCCGTTTCTTATTTAAACATTTTCCTTCAACAAATCTTTCTGCAAAAACAAACCAGAAGCGCGGGTCGAGTGTTTTGCCCCTTATGCAATCCAGGCACCCTGCTTAATGTATGACAAAAATTAAACACACGTTGACAGTTTCTGGGCTTCCCTTAAACGACAAGACGATCGAGAAAACAAACCGTAAACCTCATGGAATATTTAAGAAAACTTGTGCAATGAGATTTTGATTGGAAATGGATCTAGACTGTCTGCACCTTAAGTGTTGTCATATCTGTGCACAAGTTCTCACCGAGCTGGGGGCAGAACTGAGGAAGTGCGCTTGGCATGAGCTTCCTGGCCTGATGCTGACACACGATGTTGGCGATCTCCTGTCGGCACTGCTGTGACCCGGCGCGATGAAGGGCGGACAGCGCGTCCTTGCCTATGATATCACATTTAGGCACAAAGTCACTGCTGGGTTGGTGCGCCCCGTCCACGCTGCCCGGCTCCCCCAGAATGGCAGCAGCTGGTACCTTGGCCGCTCCGTCTGCGCCACCTCGGGTCTCGCTGAGGTTACGGCTGCTGGACAGGTCATGGAGGACCACACCGTCCAACACCGCTCCCGTCATCCCCCACTCCTGGGGAGACTTCAGCCTGACGCTGGGCTTTTCTCCTTTGCGGCTGGTTCCTCTCCTCAGCGCACTGGCTGCGGTGCCCCCCGTCCTCTCCGACCTGCCGCTCCATCTGCCCCTGTCCCTCCCCGACAAAGAGTTCTGTTTCTCCCAAAGTGCGGTGTCTCTCTTGGGGTCCTGGCTGTTGTGGTCAGGCAGCTTAGACCGCCGTGTTTTTCTCTGAGGAGAGAGAGGAGAGAAGAGGAAAGCAGGAGAGAGCGAGAGAGAGAATAAAAAAGCATTTTAAATCCAGATTTATTGCAATAATAACGTCTTGAAACAAACACTACAGGGAGTAAGCGTTGTTTCACAATGCAGGAATGACAGAAGGTAAACTAAAAACACGACTAAGACAACAGCTGAAAGAGCCCCAGAGGGAAGGATGTGTTTACTTGGGTTTTCTTTTTTTCATTTCTCTGATCTGGGTTATTTTTAGCTGAGCCTCTGCGTTTTTGTGGAGCTAATCTGCAAAAAGCACAGTTCTGGATAGCCAGACAAACTCAAAGACACAAAATGAAGCCAGTGATTCAATGTAGAGACCTCAAACAACCACTGTCTGCACCCTCTGGCAATAAATGCAGGAAGAATGCAGAAAAATCACATCATGTGTGTGTGTGTGTGTGTTTTAACTGCATGTATATGCATGTCTGTGGCAGAACGACACACTTTAAGATCTCAAAATCTGGTAAAACGCATTATTCTGCAGTAGATGAAAAATGTCCTTTATAATCTAACTACTTAATTGGTTAAACAATTAACCATATTTATATTAGATTTTTTCCTTCATATGATTAATAAATCTTCAACATCGAAGCATTTCATCATGACTTCATCATTTACGTATGACATTTGCATCTCAAAATCATCCTTGACACTTTTTAGACTCTCTAAATGTCCCTGCATGATCCTCTTACTTTATATCTGCTTTGAAGAAATACAATTGTTCAAGTGTCTCTGGAATAACTGGAATCTATGGCTGTCACATCTCTAAAGGAGACATTAAGTCCAGAAAGAGTTTGTCATATAGTTGTGGTTCAGTGAAAATCAGCAGGATAAAAAGGGGATGTGTTAAACTGTCTATTCCTATAATAGAACGTTGTAGTTAATAGAAATAAAAGCTAGAAAGTTCATCTTTTGTAAACATTTCAGTTCAATGTCAGGGTTTTTACTGAGGTACTGTAATGGTGTGAGGACCCAGTGTCGGAAACACCACTACCATGATTAATCTGGGTTTCTTGAATACTACAGCTTCAATGTCCAAAGCATATAATATAATTTTAATGCAAGAGTACAGAGAATCAGTCTTACTGGAGCACATATCACACCTACAAAAATGAAAAGGCAGGCTTTGAAAAAACCCAGGACTTAAGCCATTTTTAAATCTTCTAGCCAAGCAGCCTCACAGCTTTGGCACACTAGATTACTGGATCACACAAAAGGCCCTTCAAAATGTGCACTTGGAGAAGAGGAAGAAGAACAGTGAGTGGGCTGAGAGCTTTCAGCCTCTGTCAGACGATATGGCAGAACGCGGGCTCGCTCGCCTCACGCCGCTGGCACGCCAACAGCCCAGAGACGGTGGGAACAGTAGAGGGACTGGTGCTGCGTGGGGGGACAAGGAGCCAGATAATATAGTGCCAATAAACCAGCTGCCAACCAACACAGCGCAGTCTGCTACTGATTGCCAACTGCACTCTCCAGCCCATTACAGTAAGAGGCATTGTGGAGCCCAGTTACATACCAGTCCTTACAGTGCAAGCCTCTTTCAGTGAGTTTACATGCACCTCAGTTACCTGGGTATTGTCATCTTTCGGCAGGAACCTGATGTCCTAAACATCACCTGACCAAGAGACATGCATTCCTTCAGGAGACACCCGGTTCACACAGCTAGATAAAAACTTTAGTTCTCAACATCAAAGCCCTGAAGAATATTTCACACTTTCTCCGACAGTGGCGGTACGTTTTCTTTCTACCGAGGCTCATAGCTGCTAAAGGAATGAAAACATGACTGTGAACTTCTACGCCTTTTTCCGGCTAACACTGATAAAGACGCTACATACGGCTGCACTAAATGTTGTCACAAAGAAGACGTTGCATGCAGCAGGGGCTAATGTTTCAATTTTCCTTATCACTCGTTTTCACAGCTTTTAATTAACACCATCATGTCAAAAATATATTGATTCAAAAGGCAAGCCAGGCAGCCTCTTTACTTTCCAATTAAAGTCGAGTGAAACCATATCAGCGTTACCATCTGCTGAAGCAGGAAGCAGCAGCGAGCGCTCAGCTCTGTAGGACAGTACAGGCAAGCAGAGGGTGACACGAAGGTGACAGACTTGTCTTCTTCTTCTGTCCTCACAATCTTTTTCCCCCTTCTGTACGAGGGCTTTAAATATTAACGCATGTTCACACATGCACATCAAACTACCGATTAGAACAAATGCGAGTTAACGCAGAGACCAACGAGCATGGAGGAATCCAGTCACCGTTACTCATGTTACGCATATTACGCATATTACCCATATCTGCAAGCCTCCCTGACTGAACATGCACTTTTCAGCGGTGAAATTATACTTAATATGCATTCTTTAAGCCTGAAATTTGATTCGGCATATGCGAGTCTGCAAACATGCAAAGACACCATGCGCTGACATTTGCATAGATGTCTGCCAACATAGCTGCATGTCAACATAGCTGCATGTCAGGCTGACATGTGCACTGAGCAGCAGTGTCACAGAGTTCCCAAGGACTGAATAAGACCTGTTTTCAACTTTAAATTGTTCATACAAAACTAAATTGGATTATTAATAAAAAATGTACAATCTGCGCAGTTTTTCAGTTTGACCTGAGGCACTGGACAGCAAATACTATGTGTAGTTGTGTTGAGATTGCAGATGGTCTGCTCCTTTACAGGTGAGCTACAGACCCCTACAGACATGTCTTGATCTTTGCTGAAGCATGTTTAAACCTGAGTGCACCTGCTGACTCGAGGTAGCAGAAAGCCGAGAGGCTCATAATGCAGACAGGGGATTAAAGTCAAAAGCAACATTGCATCTGCAATAGGATGAATGACATGCCAGACTTTCCGTTTCGTCACAATGTCGCATTTAAATGTCTCCAACGGAAATGGATTACTTCCTCTAGGAATTAAAACAAAGTAAGTGCCTAGTCCAGCACTTACTGAGAATTAGCTTTGTGGATACGGTTTAGCTCACAGTTAAGTGAATTGGTCAACATTATCGTCTTCACAGGACACTGACGACGTGATTCCTCTTTCCCCCTCTTTGGGTCAAACGTCTTTCCTCCACTGAAGCCACTGCATTACATCTGCTGCCTGCTTCACCCTCCAGGCACAGATCTGCAATCTATCCGTGTTGGAAGGAATATTATACACAGTCTAGGCTTTTCATATCATGATCGGGAGACTAAACGCTTACCAACTCAGGTTTCACCTTACATTCCTTTGACTCCATCAGTATCAATGTGCCTCAAAAAAATTATTCCTGTATAGGCACAGTTCCTCCACAGGTCACACATCTGTTAACAAACTCACTTTACCTTATTTAGAGGGGGGAAAAAAAGGAACAGGCACGGCCTCAGGGCAGTGCACTCCAGGTGTGCGAGGGAGACACAGAGATAAGCTTCCCAGGGTGGACTTAGTTCATGTTAAATGAATTGTTTCAGGTATATGCAGTGGAGGCAACTCTCTGCTCAACTGTAGCCTTGACCTCTGGGACATGCCCCCTCTGTGGGTGTTTTGGTATGATTCAAAGCTTAGTGAAGGTCACAGAGAGCGAGCAGCCCCCCCTGAGAAAGACCTCTGGTGGATATAAATACGAACAGTAGAACAGATGCGGAATATCCCGGGACAGCTATATGACGCGCTTCAGCGCTTGATGATGGTCTGCTTATGATCGATGAATCATAACGGAGTCCTATCACATGTTCCCCAAAAGTTGCATCACTTCATAGACCTCTTCTTACTTTCAGATGTGTATTACTGGGTTTGTTTAGTCTATCTGTCCATCATCACAGTGACTCCAAATGTAGTGACAATCAGCAGCGTGAAGTCCACTGCTGCTTCTTAAACAAGTTAACGACCATTTACCGAGTACTATTAATAACGGTAATTTCATAGTTAGGAACATCTAGCCAGGTGAACTGTACTGAACTAGTCTGGCGGTCGGTGACAGACAGACAGACAGACCAGACAGACAAGACAAGACAAGACAAGACAAGACAGGGCAGGTCCAGTTGTACTGAAATGTTTCGGAGCGGCGCCGTTCACCAACCGCTAACTTAGCTAGCATCTGCTAACAGTTACCGTATCATAACACACAGTGAGCTACGCTAAGCGCTAACGGCTAGCTCTACAATTAAACGCAACCGAAACACTGTCGTGTCACAAATAACCGGGCAGAGTGCGGCTCACCTCGGCCTCGCCCTCTTCCAGACTTCTCAGACTCCATACCACAAGCCCTTGGACCAGGAGGATAGTTAACGCGGCGGCGATCGCTAGTTTATATCGTCGGAGCAGCTTCTGTACTCGAGCGCTGGCCACCATTTTTTCGACTCCAGTCGACGGGTTGCGCGTGCAGGGCGAATTCTGAACTGCGCGCGCACGCGGTGTCGCTCGCCATCCTCAGGTTGCTGCAAAGTTTGTCACCAAAACTACATGTATGAACACTGGATGGATTCAGCTGTTTCTCTACTGTATATTTTTGTATTAAACACAATTATTTAAAGGGGGAAAAAAATCATTCTTGTTGCTCTTTTTCAATTGTCGTTGAGTACATGCAGGTCCTCGACCTCCAGGTCAGGCCCAACGATTTAACCCTTCACGCAACGGCGGTTCTAAGGGGTTTATTCGGGGACCCCGTAATATTAATTAAAGGAAATTGTGTTTATTCATTGCGATGATAAGTAAATAGTTTATACTATTTATCAGTATTACTGGCTGCTAGTTCACTTACTTTTATTCTGTTGCTACTTATTTTTACCATGGTTGTTTACTTGTGTTATTTTATTACATATGGTTTTGCCTCTTTTATGTTTTATGTTAGCCTACTTATTTTACTTTTGTCTTTCATCTGCTCCTGGATCTTAATTACCCAATAATTTCGTTCTTTGTGCTTCTACAAACACAAGCATCACACATAAAGACGTCCTTCTACCCCCCTCTGGAAAAACCTGCATACCACACATAATGAAAAAAAAAATTATGTAGCCTAACATTATCTTTTCTCAACATTTGGGACCATTTTTAACGAAAAAAACAAACACACTCTCACTTTGATATGCTATGTCTTGGATTTAGTGAGTTTTGGAGACCCATAAATAAATCATTTTTTAAAAACATGTGAAGTTGATTCTTAGAAGTAAATCAAACCAATAGGCGATGTTTCTGAACACTTTCATTCTCTGAGGACCGTAACATCTTTTTGCCCATTTTTTATGTTTCCTACATAAAAGAAGAAGCATAACTTCTGAGGTTTTTATCATAACATATTCACTTCACATGGAGTCCCTTATATCTTCTCCAGTATCTTCACTTAAATGCAGTCTGAAAGTTATCTGAAAGGTTAGTAAAATACACTATATAAAACCATACGTCTAACCCTTGTAGGTCTAGTCATTCGGTTGGAGTACAGCTTCTTATCAGACTTATGTTATAGTTGACTTCCTTCTCCCTGCTGCTGTTCCATAATTTAATATATTGATCCATTTCAAAAAGCCTGGATCAAAGCCAAAAAGGTTAAGAGATCAATTTCACCCTGTCAAATGGTTTTCCCAGGCTGTATATAGTTAGAGGAGGTTATCATATCAGATCCATTCCTCTCCTCAATGAATTCAGCCTGGTCACCATGAATAGACCAATATATCTAATATATTTTTCATCCACATTACATAAACTTATTGTTTTATAAACTCGCTCCGACTTCCTGTCATGGTTATCCTGGCCAAAATAATTGCGATTTGCGATATTATCCCGATAGTCATCAAAATACACTTAAAACTCTTTAAACTCTTTTTATCACAGATAAGACACACATCTTTTTTTAGTGAGCATCCTTTTTTTTAGTGAAAGACAAACAAATAAACAATCTTAAATAAGGTAATCATAAATCAGAAGCCCCCCTGCTAAATATAGATATAGGGTACATGAAATAAAAATAAAAATAGCAATATTGTGTGAGTCAGTGTTTTCTTACATCACAATTCGTGTATTTTTTAATAAATCAGGCTTAGTTTTTTATTTCTCTACCATGATAGCAAACTAGACATTTTTTTCAAGCTACTCATGTGAGGATATTAGGCCTATTTAAATATTATTTTTTTTAAACAGTATTTTTAATGTCAGTACTTCCTTGATTTGCCAGGTTCTTTACTTTTGCTTTAAGATTTGATCTAGGCTACAAAAATCAAGGTCATGGCCACTTCTGATCAAAATAAAATAATCTCATGTCATGTCTATATATACTTTAAGGACAGATCTTCAAAATTTGAGATCAAACAAAAAAAATATTATAATTGCAATAGTATAAATATTATTACAAAAATGTAAAGGGTGTCCACTGGCAGTCTAAGTTGAAAAATAAGTTTCCCATAGTTCCCATCCATAAATACTATCGCTACATTTTGTCTCTTTGTCCGTACATAAATCGGACGGGACCCCCACAGTCTCCAGGGTAACGGGACCCCAGCTCAGGCATCCGGTGTGTTAATCTACTGGTCTGGATGCCATTAAAAAGACTACACGGCGGAGGAAGCATCGGCTACTTTATACATCTGTAATCTGTGTGGAAGACATGTTATATTGCTCTTTTTGGAAGCCTTTGTAATAAATATGTTGGCCCTCGTAGCTGCTGCAGCCCGCCAGTGTCCAACATCCATAAACCACAGTGTCGTCCAGCGCGGAGCCAGAGCGACGTCACGCGGTGGGGAGAGGGCGTCATTGCGCCTTCACGAGCTTCACACACACACACACGCACGCACGCGCGCGCACACACACGTACACACGCTGTGGCATGTTTACCGAGTGGAGAGTTTGATCCGACTTGCGGAGAGCGCATGTGGACTGTGACCCTGTCCGGGACCGAGCAGACAATGAAGAGGAGCGACAGAGCTGGTCTCCGTTTCTTTCTTTAAGTAAGATGAGAGCCTTTGTGTTGAACCTGATGAGTTCAGGAGGATTTCTGAAGGGAACATTAACAGTTTACACAGAAGAGATGTCCACAACTGCAAGTCCAACCATCCCCTCCTCACAGCTGACATCGGATCAACTCACAGTGGTCGCTGCATCCTGTAAGTAAAACCTTTAAACTGTCAAAAAAAATGAAAGATTCAACGAGAGCAACATCTGTCTGGATGATTTTCTGCTTCATGGGTATTTGCAGTTAATCTAGCCATATTGCAGCATTGTGATAAGGGTTGTACTTGATCATTTCTTTGTATAGATAGCAGCTAATTTGATTGTCACGTATTGCACTCAACGCTCTAAAACATAATTACAGTTTGTGACAGGATTGGAGCCTATGATTTTCCAGCTGTCATTGTTTTTGATAGACAGGTAGAGTAAAGGAGAGACATTACACCTATAAGGGTTCAAATTGTAGAGGCAGACTGTCACTCAAAACTGTTCAAAAGGGAATCAACCTGCTAAACTTCACAGATTTAAAAAGGCCAAAACTGTTCTTTTACAAGTTGCTTCACAGCCAAAAAAAACACACACACACACTGTCTGTCAGTTTAACAGTGATTAACAAACATGTCATTCTCTCCTGCTTTTCACACAGTTTCTTCATTGGTGTTGTTTGTGGTTATTGTGGTGCTGCTGTCCATTATTTACCGCAAGGATCTTCAGTGCTGCAAACTCTGCTCCTATCAGGGGCCACATGCAGATATGGTAAGATAAAAAAAACAACAAAAGGGACAAAGTGCCTTTTGTGCTGAGTTTTCTCTTTTTAAAGTGACTCGTACGTTCAGTTTTGATCCTGATCCAGCACAGATGATGAGATCACACTTAGAGAGAGGGAGAGAGAGGACACAGGCTCAAAGACACCATGTGCACTCTCTCAGTGTCGCGCCATTAAGAAGTGTCAGATTCAATTTGCATGGCTGTGGGAAAAAGGACTACAATAAACTTGATATGATCATTGTCAAGCGATGGATTTGCCTCAGTTGAATTAGCTGCCCTCCAGAAATATCTGCCACAGCAACTCTAATGGAAATGGACAGAATTAGCACTCACCACACATATTGATGCTACTTCAGCACCATTGTAATGAAATCACTGCAAATCAGATTTGGTTTCTTACATCGGCATAGCAGGTGAAGCAAAACAACCTAATCTTTAAGGTTTTTTATGGGAGCGTGTGGCATTTAAAATCATTATTAATCACATAATCATCACAGATCTGTCTATGCACTGCCTGAATAAAGCTGTAGGCGATGGTGCAGGATGAGGGGAGGAGAAAATGTAAACACAGATGTAACTTTTCATTAGTTGCCCATTCTCTCTGCTTCCTCTTCGTGACTTGTTTCTCACCTCTGTGAGTCCCAGGGGTGAAGTTTGAGTGTTATCTTTGGATTGCAGGGACACAACTCATACCTCCGCTGTCAACAGACAGGAAGCTCTGCTCGGCTGTGGTTTTAATGGAGAAGTCCTGTTGTCCCTTTTAAGGAACTAACAGAGCGTCTCCCTGGTACAAAGTGGCCTCTAGTTACAGCTTTGTCCGTACACGATGTGGCTGATAAGACTAAGTTACGCTCAGGTCAGTAGCTACACTTCAATACACGGGACAGACTGTAACCACTGAGTGCAGAGGGCCAAAGCGTGCACTCATATTGTAGTTTCAGAGTTGATTTTCATTTGTTATGGGATAGTTAATACATCATTCATTTGATGTGTTCCTGAAACCGATAATTGACATATGTGACTGAAAAGGGAAAAGACTTTTTTTTCCTTCTGGTTTTATAACGAGGAGACAGAAAGTGAAGGTTAGTCAAGACAAACACTCTTTCATTGTGTTCCTCTGGGACATTTCATGTCTTCGACTTCATCGTCACATACCTTTCCCTGCTTCAGTTTGCACCATGAATAGTGGGCAGACCCCACTGTGGGTGTTGGGGACACAAGAGGGACAATGGGTCTCCTTTAGGTTCGCGGCGGTGAAAAAGGCACACTGCCGCTGGGGTCCTCCCCCGACTTCAACACTGATTTTACACGGTTGTGCTTTTTCACACTGGCTGAATCAATGGCAGGAAACAAAGGACAAGTCTCCTTTTTTTCCCTTTTTTTTGAAGACTTTTCTTTTTCCCTTCTTAAAAGTACAAACCAGTGAGAGAAAGTGACCTTTGACATCACCTTTTTGGAATCGTCTCTCTCTCTCTGAAATGATGTCAGGGTTATGGCAAAGGTCGTTTGAGTGCGTCACTCTAAGTGTGAGTGATGTCATTGTTTGACCGGCCTCCATGGGAAAATGATAAATCAGATATTTTTAATACCACATTTTGCATATCAAGCTCCCACTGTTATTGCCTCCTTATCAAAGGAAATCTCCAGCAAAAACATGTCCTAACATCTCTTATCCTCACGCTGGGTTTAAATCCCAGTCAGGCAACAAATTGACTTTGTTGTAATGCCGGTCCAAATGACATACGAGGCCATAATGTGTATTGGAGTGTGCTCGTTAAGAGGTACCTGCTGCAGTTACAAGGGGAAGAGAGAGACAGAAAAGACCACACGGTGGGGTTTGTTGCCTAGGGACCCTGATGACACAGTAGGACATCACATTGTTCTCCACACAAAGGAGACTCATTTAGACTCAATGCAATCACTTACTTTTCCCGGCCGTCTTTTTTTCAGGATTCCTGCACCTCATACCCTGAGACTCTGACAGGTCTTGTTTTAGAGTGGGTGGGACTGGGAGGAGGCACGGAAATTGGAGGGTGGTCGTCTTATTGATTAGATAATTTATGGTATCGCTAAACCCGCCAGTGTCTACAGTGATTAAACAAGGCATGAACATTGCTCAATTGGGCTGAATGAGTGGATTTAACTAAAGGCAGCAGGATCCATAAAAATATAAACTAATAATTGCTTGTAATGAATAACTAAGGCTCTGAGACACACTTGTTCCATTACTGCTTGTTTTACAGGATGCTCCTCCTCAGTACTACAGCAGCAGACAGACACTGGTGGGATCTCCTTGTCAAGAGCAGACTCAGATCATGGATGACACTCAGGTGAGAAAGCCCAGTAGTGCATTAGCAGCATCTGCTATTAGCCACTAAAAGCATCAGTCTTCCCCTCTGTGTACACTGTGCAGCAGATAAAAATACTCTCTCAGTTCCTTTACAGGACATACTGTACAATATATCACTGGGTAAATCGGGAGGTACCCACCTCTGATGTTAATGTTTCAATGCCTGCAGCTTTAAAGGAACACTTCACCCACAAAAGGACCTTTTGTACATGAATAACTCACCTGTGTTACCTTGAATTCTTGAAGAGAACTTTGTTTTTCTTTTTGAGAAAGGTTTTGATGATTTGAAGTAAATGCTGACCGTGTTCAACAACAGCGGAACTATGTCAAAGCATCTGTTTACAAAATCTCACACAACACGCACAGTATAATCCAAGGCTGCCAAAGTCTTTTTTTTGCTTAGGAAGGTTCCTAATTGAGTGAAATGACCCGGATATATTTAAGTGGCCGGCATCGTAAGAGCTGGTCAAATTCTCTTAATGCTAAGGAAAGGTGCTTCAGTGCTTCCTTTCTTATCTCCTTATCTCCTTATCTCCTTATCTCCTTAGCATCCTTATCGTCACACAATTCCTTGCAGCAGCAACATTTAAAGTGATGCACCTTTCGTCCATCAATAACATCCACACTTTAATTGTACACTCTGGATAAATTGAAAACATTAAGTGCAGTCAGATTCTCTTAGCACCATCGTTGTTTTTTCCTAAGTCCTTCCTAAGACCTTTTTTTTTTTTCTTTTTTACTATTTTACCACAGTCCAAGTCTCATTTATCCAGTCTTATGCTCACTACTTCAAAACACATGTATTTTCGGCAAAACTTTACTATTTAATACACTTTCTGCACAAGCGTGAGAGTGTTTATGCTGTTTTAGTGAAAATGCATGTGTTTGTGACGTAGTTAGCACACAACTGGATAAATGAGACTTATACTGCACGAGTTGTGTGAGAGTTTGTAAACAGATGTTTAGATTTTTTTTTACTGTTCTTAAACTCAGCCGCCATTTACTTCAATTCATAACTGAGTAATTGATATACACATGGTCATTTTGGATGTGAAGTATTCCTTTAAAGTGGGTTTAATTGATCCGCAAATGCTCAGCACATAAAAGCTTCTGTTTCCTGTCCCTCATAAGAGTCCCTGTGTTGTGTCTCAGGAGGCAGGTCAGCTGTTCTACGTCGGCCTGCCCTCAAGCTACAGCCTGCCCACTCTGGATGCCCCCCTGCCGAGGCTCCCCTCCTACGAGAGCGTCCGAAAGAAGGACCGCCAGAGGCAGATCCACATGATGATCGCAGACCGCTTCGGCCTCAATGGACCCATTGTGACAGAGGTCGGCTAAATTAGGGATTAGGACTGTGTCACAGCACTTGATACAGTCACAAATGCTTTGACAATGAAGTATTTCAGGTGCTGATGATGAGCCTGGGAACAGAGAAGATATTGTACTCCTATTACAGCTTTGGCTAAAGCTCATATAAAGTCATCTTCTTATTTAGGCCCCACATGTGTAGTTTCACAGTGAATAGAGATAATAAGAAGCAGGCGGTTTCTATTATGACCACGCTGTCAAACAATATTGTATCAAGAGCTTGTTCAAAGATTAGACTGCATTCAGCGTGCAGTAAACAGGATGCGCTATCAGCTCATCTCGCGCTCGCCGCTGAATTGTGCTGGCGGCCGCGTTTCAAGGATTTACCGTGTTGATCTTTCGCTGAGCTTTTGACTCGCACAACGCTCGAGCAAACAAGGTAATGAGAAAAAGGCACATCAAACATAATTAAAGCCTGCATCCTGAGTGCAAACAGTGCCCGGGAATGCAGCTTTGTGCTCCTGTCTTCTACAGTTTTTTTCTTCTTTGACCTCCCCCTTTTTTCCGTAATTAAACTGTCCTTAGCATGGCTGCCCATCTCTTACACACACACGCACACGCACACACACACACACACACACACACACACACACACACACACACACACACACACACGTCACCACTGTCTCTCTCCCCCGCTAACTAGAGTTCAACTGATGGCCCCTTAATTTACCCCTGTCTGTCTGTCTGTCCTGCGGCCTGAGGCAGGATAGTAGTAAAACTTTGCGGCCTGGTGTGTGTGCGGCGCGTGTATCACACAGAGGGCAGGGCAGGAGGGTTGCTCTTGTCGCCTGAGGGTCCCCAAGCAATTAAAAGATAAGAAGAGCCAGTGTGAATCTGCCAGATGTAATCAGAAAGATAATGCATTGGAGAAAAATATGTTCCAGGCGGCCGACGTGGAGATTAATTGCTAGTGTAAATACAAACATGTACCACTTATTTTTAGGGATAGATATCAGACCTCAGGATGTTTTCCAAGCAAAACTTTCAACCTGGAAAAAAAAAGACATTTTCTGTCTGTCGTGAAGAATTTTGTGGGTATCACCTTAAGTGGTCATACTGTTTCTGACTAGCCTCTGTGTAGTTTATTTTTCATGTCTGTAAATCCCAACAATATTCTCAAATGGACCGGTGGCAAGGACAGCGTCTTTTAGCACGTGAGGAAAAATGCCGTTAAAATTGGAAAACAATATTAAAGCTCTTTTTACCACTTGGGGCAGTGCAACAAGCTGTGTCGTGTACATTTGTGACTTTCATCTCAGAGAATATCTGAGTATTTTTTCTCGTAAATTTCCGACTTTAATCTCGGAAAATCGCTAACTACTGAGAGAAATATTTGGCTCTTCAGCTGATTGCGCCACCATTTTCACCAGCTAGTTGCTTTCCTTGACCGTCTGCTGTTTGGCGCTGAGCAGGTAGAGAACAGTGAAAACAGCTACACGCCACGGCTGCAAACGAGGGTTGATGATTGCGGTGAGAGTTAATCAAAACAGGGAAGTTGCGGGCCATAAAAAACAAAACAATGAGCTGAAAGACGTTAAAACACATATTTACTTTTTTAACTTCTTGCTGTTTTGTTTGAAGTCTGTTTCCTGCTCTGTTATGTGAAACTTTTTTTTATGAGATCCTGAATTTTAATGGGAAATAGTCCTGGTTAAATACAAAGTAGACTTTATGGCGGAACAGCTGTATTGGATTGTATTTTCAAACTTTTTTCTTGTTTTTCTGCATTCCCTGCAGCCTCCTCCAACATATGAAGAGAGTATCCGCCAGTCTGCGGAGCTGCCGTACAACATCCTCTCATCCTGTCTGGACGTCTCCTTTCCTCAGTGTATCTTCACCAACACAGACACACCTCGTCCACTCAACTCTGATAGCAGCGCTGTTCTACCTGTGTGATTACTGCTTCTCAAGCTGCCTCATGAATGTGAAAGATGTGTGATAGCTTTATATACAGATGAAGTTACCAAAAGAAGAAGACGATTGGATCACAACCGGATCCTTCACACTTCACACGATCTCATTCAAGACTGAGTTTATGTTGAGAGACAGCTGATGAAGGAGCAACCAAAGAGGAGCTTCGGGAGAGGACGCTTGAATGTTCAAAACACATTACTGAGGTGGCTGGCACACCTCGTAGAAGAAAGTTGTGGACTACAACACACCGAAAAAGGGAACCACTATTTACTTTGTTGATTATACTGTTAGTGAGCACGTGTTTACTCTGTCATTGTGCTGTTCCTGAGCCAGAGACCTTCTTGTCTGGTTTGTAAGGTTATGAGAGAGCTGTTTGTTTCTGCACCCAGCCGTCACATACTGCCATACATGTGGTTCAGCATGTGAGAGGGAGAATTCAAAAAACTAAAAGGTGCTAATGAGAGTGCCTTCCATGAAGTCATAATAAGACATATATCACAACAAATGTTGTTGTTTTTTTTCACCATCTGTTAAGGCAGATGGGACTCTTGATTTGTCACTTCCAGAAACATGGATTTATTTGTTTTGTTCTCCAAGTGAAGCGGAGTGAATGTGAAATGAAAACAAACCTACTTGTCCAGACCTGCTTTGCTTTTCTTTATCACACAAAGTTATTATCTGCAACGTCAACCTGCCATGTACATGTGGCAAATGTTTGTCCTGCACATTGTCATGTACTGTATTTATTGAAGAAAAAAGAATGACTCCTCATTATTTCTGAAAACAAATGTAATAAATACTTTTATTTTTTTGTTGATGGACTATTCTAATTATACGGCAGTAGCACATTATGAATATTTAAATATATAAAGATCAGTACACCCAGCTGCAGTACCACTCATAGCGACGTTGGCTTTTCATAGTGTAGTTCTATTTCCATGGCTTTGTATGTGTTGGTGTGTGAAAGAAAGAAAGAAGAAAGTAAAATTCAAAAGGACACTTTGGTCCAACTTTCTTCTTGACTTTTTTCTATGTTCTCATACATCTTAATTTTAATTTGCGGATACGTGTCTGCCCCTTGTATCACCCTGATCTAATTGAGCTCCTTGAACATTTTTTTATTTTTTTCCCGCAGCTCTTATGATCTTTTTCTCTCAGCTCTTAAGCTACTATTAAGATTCTAAAATAAACTGCAGTAGCGTAATAATGAAACTGCACATCCGAAATGTGTCTCGAAATGATCAGAAAAAATAGATAAACAAGAATTAGTCATAAAATCTATTGTTTCTAACACATATGTTCAGATATGTTCTGAATATCTAATGAGCCTCAATCACATTTACTTAGCTGTGTCTTTTCTTTTCAGAATATTGAAAACAGTTCAAATCAAGAATGTGTTTAGTTCTCAGCAGATCAAGAAAGGCCTGTTGTGAGCAGTATGCTTTTGTGTTACTGTCTTTATATTAATAATGGATCATATGACCATGTTTACTGTTAAAAGGGGTCATTTCAGTGGAAAGCCCAGTCGAGGTCTACAGGTCGAGAGCCTGCAGGCGGAATAGTGTCACCAGTCGTCCCCTTTGAGTGAAAAACACAAAGATATCACTGTTTGTGAAACTCTAAACTCACGCTAATTAACACGAGTCTTATGTTAGCCCACAAACCATGTTGTCCTTTTCAACTCTGGTCTAATGTTTCAGTCACATTCAATCACATAAGCAGTGATTAAATGAACATAACTTTTTCATGAATAAGCAACAGATCTATAATATTCCTTGTGTTATTGATATTTCACATATCAGATCTATGACCCCTAAACCAGATGTGGGCAGTAATCTAAGTTAAAGCACTGTGAACATGGAGGCTTACATTTAAAATACCATCATCAGTTCAAGCCTTGCTGATATTATTGGTATTGTTCCGATCCCATAACATAATTACAGTAGAAATACAACATTACAACCTGCATTGAAAATATTACTTAGGAGTATTATCAGCTAAATGTACTGAGGGTATCCAAAGCTTAAGTATTTGTTATGCAGCAGAATGGCCCGAGTTATATTATTATATATTATAGGATCATTATCACTGATGTATAAACATGTAAGAAGTATTTTCATGTTGTACTTTACTTAAATATTTCCATTTTATGTAATTTTATATTTCTTCTCCACTCCATTTCAGAGGCAAATATTGTACTTTTTACTCCGCTACATTTACCTAACGGCATTAGTTCCTAGTTACTTTGCGGATTCACATTCTTAATACCAAATAAACTCATAAATTATGTTGTATTATTAAGTAGTATATAATTATTATAATAATATAATAATAATTATTATTATTAAATATATAAAGTAGTTAAATTAGCTCTACATTTACCAGCTGCAACATAAAAGTGCATCGACAATTATAATCCAGTAATATAAAATATATTGTTCTGAAATGGGCCATTTTTGCATAATGAGTACTTTTGGTACCTTGAGGATATTTGGATGCTAATACTTTTGTACTTTTACTTAAGTAACATTTAAATGCTGGACCTTTATGTGTGACAGAGTATTTTTACACTGTAGTATTGCTGCTACATTATTACTTCAGTAAAATATCTGAGTACTAGAGGAAGAGGTAAAAGAATAAAGCAGCAGAATCTGGAAACAACAGTACAAGTACGTCAGAATACTCAAGCGCAGTACTGGAGTAAAAACATTGAACACATCTGTTGAATAATCCATGTTTACAGCCAGAAATCACTGTTACACGTGACAAAACGTAAACCTGCGTCGGTATCAGCGTCATCATTTCCTTACAAACATGGCCGCCTGCTTTGTCCACTGGACAACGTCGTTCGTCACTGACGGAGAAAACCGAACCTGCCCGAGCAGCCGACCGTCACTCTGGCATGTAAACAAGGTCAGACACTGCAGCACACGGTCCAAACACTTCCCCCAGACACACACGGCTGCTCGCTTTTAAGTCAACAGAAGAAGAAAACTTCTTCGCTCAACCTCCGAGGACAAAGGTAGGCTCGTGCTTGATGCGCGCGTTAGCGTCAATGACATTTATGCTGTTGTGCAGGATGCACTGCAGTTATATGACATTATTACACGCATACATGTTTAAAATGGTTGATTCTGTTGCATGCCTAGCTGCATATAATAATTTTTTTTTACTTGCAAAAGGAGTTTTACTGCAGACACAATCCAGATTTGCCGCAAAGTCACGCGGCAGGTGTGTGTTTACCTCATGCGCAGTCATCAGCTGGCCTCTAAACTGGGTCGCTCTCACGCTGCAAAAACTGCTTGGTCATGTTTTCCCACGACATTAATGAACCTTTCTAACGGAGCATTTAATCTTTTTCAATCGTCCCACAGCTTTGTTTCAGTGTCTGCAATTCCAATAACGTCCATTTAATTATGCAAAAATGTAATTTAGTGTAATATTTTCGCCTTCAGCTTAGTATGAATCATCATTACTGCATTGCATTGAAACACAACACATAACCCACATTCACTGTATTTTCAGATACCTGAATGCAGTAGCTTTGTGGAGCTTGACTGAGCTGATGTGATGAAAACAGTCTTTTTTTCCCTTTTTAAAAAAAAATAACAATTTACTTGCATAACTTCCTCCATTGCCAAACCAGGCCTATCTGTATGGCTGTTTTCAATAACACTGCAGATAAATAGTAGTGTTGTATAATTAAATGGGGTGATGTAAGTACAGATAAGCTTTATTTATGCAAGTGCATTCGCCCACATCATCCTCAGTCTGGGTCGGCATAAAAACCTGTTTAAACTGGTCATCCCAGTGCCATCCAGACACAGACCGAGCTTGTGCATGACGAAGGAGAGAAAGTGAGTGAGGAGGACAGAAAAGAGAGAGAGAGAGACTAATCTGGCAGCTGGAAGTGTGCAGGGCCAGTCACGTTTCAGACTGCCTGCTTTCACTGCAGTTTATGGTCACTTATGTGTTTTGGCCTCCATTATGACCTTCTGAAAGACCCATGGACCCATTGCTCATGTCTCGCCAGAGATCATTTAACTTTGTTAGCTGTACATGTTAAGTAATGCCTGCTAAAGCTGAGGCTGTGACATCTCTCACTTTGAATAAGCTGTTGTGATCACACTCTGGTGTTATGTATTCTGAATGGCCTTCGTGAACTTTCCTTCATGTGTTTAATGATTTACATCACACTGATGTTGTGGAAGTAAACATTAGCAGTGTTCCAGTTTACAGCTTGACTAAAGACCAGAGGGCTGATGAGACAGTGTCAAATCACACAGACCAAAACTAATCATGAGTTTGGGCTTCAAAGCCAATCATTTATCTGGGATTGGATGGCCACTTATTAAATAGCTGTGTTAAACTATCTGATTTTACAGCACAAATTGTGATGTTTCACTTCAACGAAGAGTATCAGACGAATCTTCACTGGTGGAAGAAGGACTTAGATTCTTAAAAAAAAAAAAAGTTAAAGTAGAAATTCCACAGTCCAAAAATACTCCATTACAAGTAAATACACTGAATTCAAAATGTTACTGAAGTAAAACAATATTATTATCAGCAAAATGTAACTAAAGTATCAAAAGTAAAAGTACTAATAATGCAGAAGGTCTCCTTTCAAAGTGCTTGTATTATAGAATATTATATTATTTAGTTTTTATCATTAACAAATACATAAAGGTGCATTTTAATGTTGTAGTTCATCAATGTGGAACCAATTTTACTGGGATTATTAGTATTTTAGTACTGCATCATATCATGTGTTTTTTTATGTAACTTTAGGTGACAAATAAATGTAGTGGAATAGAATATTTCCCTGGGAAATTTAGTGAAATAGAAAGATTAAGTATCATAAAATGGTAAAATACAAGTCTGTCAAATTGTATTTATGTACGATACTTGAGTAAATGTATTTAGTTACATGCCACTAATCTTAGATATAAGCATGTGACCTGTAATGTCCTGTAAATGATTTTCTAAACTAACATGTATTTGTTTTTATTCACTGCAGGACTCTTATTACAGATCAGCCAAGATGATGCAATGTTTTCACTTCATGGTGGAGCCGGCCAAAAACTTTACGGCCAAGATAAAGGTAACGCGTTTTGGTGCACTCTCAAAAAAAGTGTTTAATGTGCAAACCTATTTTTTTTGGGTCACCTTGATACTCGAGCAGACAGTTGACAAGAGGAAATGTTTCAGTAGCACGTGACTGATGCGCACTTCTGCTGGTTTAATTCAACAAGAGCGATCTGCTGTGAGAGTCTGGAAGGGAGGGGTGTCTTTCTTTTCTGCTGACAGGAACAGAGCCTCGATGTGCATTTTAATCAGGCTGAGTGACCCCCTCCTTTTCTAATTTGACCTTATTACTTTCTAAGGCACTTGTAAAGCAGCACTAATGTCCTCCAAAAGTCCTTTTTTTTTTTTTTAGTTGAGAACTCATCCCTTTTTAAAACACTTTCCAACAGAAACTCCTTAAATTTTTAATTTTCTCACAGGAATCACACAAGAGAGCGAAGAATGAGAAGAGGGAGCCTCTGGATGAGGATCAGCTGTTTGTTGTGGATCTGGCTAGAGATCTAAGCCGAGTGTGCCAGGTAACAATTCGCTCATGAAACCAGAAAATATTCGTTTTTTAAATCGTCATCACGATGTCAACTTGTGCCATAAACGCATCAGGAAAGACTGCGAGGCTGAACTCAGGGATTTTTTTGAGTTAGCAGAACACTGCACTTAAAAATGTAGCTATGATTTTTTTTTTTATTATTGGTGCCTTTTGTGTTCAGTATAATGTTCAATTTGTTAAAAAAAAGAATGATAGGAAGAGTTTCCTTTCATTTTTTTCAATTTGTTTTATTTTAGCAGTAAACTGACAGCAGCCGAAAGGCAGAACTGAGTACACTTCAATATCTGTTTATCGCAAGTAATATCGTTATAGTGATATTCAACAACTTTATCACATATTGCATATTTCTCTGAATTTGTGCAGCCCTAGTATTGTGCTGTGCATTGTCTTTGTGATCACAAATGAGGCACCAGTTGTCCATTAGGGTCTTTACCTCCCTGTCTATCATCAAGCCCATGTTTCCCTCTCTGGTCTCTCTGTTCTGCCCCCTCAGAGGTCAGCGGTCCTGGAGCACATCTGGAGCCTTGACGACACCTGGCCAACCTCTCTCTGCAGGGTCTTCATCCTACAGTGGGCCTCCATGTTGGAGAGCAAGGTGCTTATCTGCTCACCCATTGACTTACTATTGTAAAGAGAGGTTTTACCACTTAAGGCATGTATGTTTCTGTGTGCAGAAGAGGCCCATGCAGACCGATGGCTGGCCAGAGATGGATGAAGTCAAGCATCCTGACATGATCAATGAGCAGGACCTGCTGCAGGCCAAAACTGTGATCCTCAACTGGATCAAGGACCTGAGAGCTCAGCCTGAGGTGGGAATTTCAAATAGCAATCATGTTCACCTGACTCTGTTTATTCAATAGACACATTTTTATTCACATTGGTCATCTTGCAGCAAAGCGTGTGGCCTGGGGAGCCTGTGGCAAAGGTTCTGGAGGACCTGCAGTCAGCCTGGCGTTGGGGCCGCGCACCCAATCTGCTGACCGCTATGGAGCTGGTTTTTTGGACTTTAATTGTGCAGCGCCCAGATAAGGTAGAAGTCCATGTAGCGGTTCACAGAGCATGCTGAACTCCTTGTGTTTATTATGCAGTTGTAATACAAACCTTTTTGCCGTGTTCTTGCAGGATACCATACCGCAGCAGTGGCTCATGTGGAAGCAGAGGACTCAGAAGATTGGTTTGTAAATCAAAACTCAATCAAGTTGAATTTTGTTGTAAATCTGGAGAATTTCAATCCTCACGAGCCTGTTACTATCTCCATCCAGGTGCCATATCCTACATTCCTCAACCAGGTGAGTGATATTCTGTATGTCAGCATGCATTTATAAAAACATTATATACAACCGCTCCACTGGTTTCAAGTTACATTCTGACTGCTTGGTGTAGTAAACAGCATTGCAGTGCTCTTTTGAAGACCGTCATTGCTTTGGCAAAATGATGTTTGATTGTAGTTTTGCACCTTTTTATATTGATTGTATAATGATTACGATGATAATCCACAAGGCTCATTATGAGGTTTGAAGCAAAGAAGTTGGATAGTGCGCACCTCCAACTCCAGGGGGGTACGGGCATTCAGTGCAGAGAACTCTCCTTTTCCCCAACATTTTTGTCATCACAGTATCCACTGTTTGGTCCTTTAATACTGGTTTTACAGCCTATATCAACTAACAACACAGCTCTAACTCCTTTGTATGCTTTTGGCCTGCGCCTGTACCTCCCTGGAGTTGGAGGTGCACACTATTCACCTTCTTTGCTTCAAACCTCATAATGAGACTGGCCAAGAGATGGTAGAGAGTGCACTCGATGCAAAATACTTTCTGAGTTTTCGTCCTAAAAAGTTCAAATCTACACCACTGATGTAGAAAAGAAAAGATAAGAACAGAAGAGAATGGAGACCTTTTGATTTTGTTGCAGTGTTTATTGATGTATATATGCAAGCAGCAAAAATAGGTACTGATTTTATTTTCCACCTTATGTCATGCATTCTATTTATTTGATTTCATCTTATTTTTTTTTTTTTATCTTATTCTATTAAGTTTTTTAAATGTTCCATCTTATTTTCCATTAATATTCCATCCCTGTTTCTATGTCTATTTCCACTTATTGTTAAGCATTTCGTGCTACATTTCTTGTATGAAAGGTGCTATACAAATAAAGTGAATTATTATTACTAAAGCGCTCCGTTTTTTTTTTTTGCAGTGTGGGATTGGATCTCAGATGCTGCAGGTACAGCATTAATTTGATCAAATCATTAGTTCGTATAATCTTTACAGAACCTGTCTGGTCATTTCAACTGTGTTACTTCTCTTTCTAGTGGAAGTGACTCTGGATCTGGACACAGCCAACCCTGATCTGCTCATCTCCACTGACGAGAAGCGGATGCGCTGTGGTTTCGAGAGGAAGGATATTCCCAACTACCACCAGCGCTTCGACGGCTGGTGGTGTGCCGTGGGGATGGAGGGCTTCGGCTCTGGCAGGCACTACTGGGAGGTGGAGGTGGGTGAGCGAGACTGGAGGCTGGGCGTGGCCAAAGAGGCGGCCCTGAGGAAAGGCTTCAAGTCCCTGAACACGGATACGGGTTACCTGAGCCTGCGGCTGGAGAGGGGCACTGAGCTCAAGGCCCTGACGGTGCCCTTCACCGCCCTGCCGCCCGACCTCATCCCCCGCAAGGTGGGCATCTACCTCGACTACGACCGCGGCCAGCTGTCCTTCTATGACGTGGACAAACACTTCCACATTTACACCTACAACGAGAGCTTCGATGAGAAGCTGTTCCCCTTGTTTGGCACCGTGGAGATAATCAAAGATCTGGTGATCAAGTCTCCAGCAGCTAAGACCCAATGTCTCTGTCCTGCACCATGCCTCTGGGGTTGAGTTTTCTCCTGTCACCTCTTCCTTTAAAAGCCAGTAGATATCATAATAAACTATGATAAATGGTTGTATAATAATCACTTGGAATAATCCTGAGATCCTGATGTTAAAGACCATTAATTGTGCTATTGAATAGCTCCACTATGTGACCACTCTCTATGCTGCTGCTGCTGCTGCTTTAATGTGATCGTCGCAAACACTTTCCTCACTATAGAGTTACAGTGCTACTCTTTGCTCACACATAATGTATTTTCATATATTTGAAAGGAAACCTATAGTATTAATGTAATGTATTGTGCAATATTAACCCTGCAGTAAGAATGCATTTCTGTGAATGATAAATAAACCAATACATGTCTTACTTGTTGTTCTGTTTATTACTACATCAGACATAACATGTTATCTATAAATATCACAAAAAATAGGAATAGTGCACATTTAAAAAAAAAAAAAAAAAGAAAGATTAATCTTCATTTAGAAACAATAATCTGACCTGAACCTGTAGATTTTGTGTAAGAGTAATTATCTCTGTACTTTATTTATTAGTAACATTATCTATCCAGTCAGTCTTTGTTGGGGGTTTAGTCTGTAACCATTTTTGTGTTACAGCTTTATTGCTGGTTGCTTATAATAGTTTTAATAGATATTTGTCTTGCACCAATATTGCCCTAGTAGATTGTAGAGAAAGAACAGTCCATTCCATCATTTATAAATGTTGTGACCCAGGTCACATTATCTTGGGTAAATAAGCTTGTGGTGTCATTTATCAGCCTCACCATGTTCTCTTGTTTCTCTTTCCTCACAATCTCTGTTCTGTCTCTGTTGTGGATATTTACCATCCTTATAAAGCAGATCCATTAACTGATCTTTTAAAGTCTTATGTACCCACCAGTGGCTCATCCAAGCGTGTTTTAAAAGCAGAGAACTTCACTTTCAACTCTAGTTGAAATTGTGGAGGATACAGAGATACAGAGTTTATATATGCACGTCACTGTACATTTGTGAGGACAAGTTTTGTATTATGAGAAATTTAAGGACAAAGATTTTGTCTTGATGGGAGATTAATATGTCATATTGGCTGGATTACCAATCACGCACTGGAAACTGCCCTGAGACCCCAGAATTCCATTTTGTACATTTTGTTTAGAATAATGTACCACTAAAACAAACACCTACATGAAAAGGACCTGCAGGTGGGTTCCATTATCTTGACGCCTTGTTTCAACGGTTTTAGACTTCCTTAAGTAGAATTTTAAGGTACTTGTGCTTTACTTGAGTATTTCCATTGTATGGTATACTTCTACTCTATTACATTTTAGATGGAAACATTGTACCCCTTACTGCACTACATTTATGTGATAACCTAATTTACTATTTACTTTGCAGATTCAAATTAATAATACCAAATATAATCAACAGTATGATGTATAACTAAAGCTTGACAAAAGGAGATTTTTGATCCCTGATGGAAATTCACAAGCTATCAGCAGTATATAAATGTAATAAATTAGCCCCAGCTTTAGCAGCTCCAACATTAAATAATGAACACATTAATAATTCAATTATTGTAATACAATAATGTAATATACATTACTATGAAATGGGCCATTCTGCATAATGACTACTTGTAGGCATATTTTTGGTACTTTAAGTATATCTTCATGCTAAGACCTTTGCAAGACTTTTACACGTAAGCGAGTATTTCTACACTTTCTACTTTTACTTAAGTAATGGGTCTGGGCACAATGGTGTGTCCATAAACTTTTGGCCATAAGTGTATGACGTGGTCAGCAGCTGCGATCAGCTGCAAGGCGTGAACCAGCTCGACCAATCAGAGCGCAGTAACACAAACCAGTGCAAAAATATAAAGAACACGCTGCAACTCTTTCAACCATAATAATACAAATATAAAACAACACAAATAGTCTGTATGAATAAATAATGTTGTATTACTAAACACAAAATAAAAATATATATCATTTTCACTTCAAATTTGTTTCGTGTCTGGAATGATGTCATCGGAGCGCGACTGCAGCAGAGAGCTGTATATGAGTTCTTTGCAGATAGATAAACGATGACAACAACTATAAAACAGGCTTTAAAAACCCACTTTGGGTTTGACAACTTTCGGTCTAAACTACAGGAAGATGTTGTCAAAGCAGTCGTCAAAGGTAAGTCAGCGAACATTTATCTGTCGTGTTTATCTTATATATATATATATATATATATATGCTAATTAGCTGACGTTAGCCGGCTCGTAGCAACAATACGACTTAACTGTCGTTTTTGTTAATGTTTAAATACGAGGCTCAGTTTGAATGTACCTCACATGCAGTGTTGTCAGAGAGAGGTTCATGCGGTGACTGGTGTTGTCTTCCTGCAGGCGACAGGGATGTGTTTGTGTGCATGCCCACTGGAGCAGGAAAGTCCCTCTGTTACCAGCTGCCTGCCGTCCTGGCTGAGGGTATTACTCTGGTTATATCCCCGCTAATCGCTCTCATCCAGGTCAGTCCACTGCTGTGTGCAATCTGAATGATATGTTAATCACAGTGCTGGAATGTAACAAAGTGCATGGACTCAAGTATTGTAGGAAAATAATAACTTCGAGATACTTATACATTACTAGAGTATTTCCATGTCATGCAACTATATACATGAGAGAAATGCTGTACTTTTTATTCTACTACATTTGTCTGACAGCTTTAGTTACTTTTCAGAAGACGCTTTTCCATCCCCTTCATGTGCAGTGAAAATCATGTATCTCCAGATGTGTTGATTTTGAATGTTTGTGATGAATTGAAGGATTAATGAAGGCAAATTTGACTACTTATTAAGCTAAATAAACTATTTAAAAAAAACCTGTTGAATCAGCTGGTAAATCCATTGTCACAAAGCTGGAAACAGGGCTGTTTTTCTGAACTCATGTAAAGTTGACTTTTTAGAGGTTCTCACAGGACAGTGACGCTGCAAACATGATGATCTTAAAGAATGTGATGCATTGCTGTAGATTAGACTACGAAACATTATTAAAAATGGGTTAAATTAGCACAACCTCAAACATCAGTAAAATGCAATATACTAATTAATGCAGCTAATGCACTAATATTAATCCAGAAACATGTAACAATAAAACACTGACAGGGAACATTTTACTGCACAATGAGTTATTTAACTTTTTATACTGTACATGTAGCTGATAATACATAATGATAGGGTTTGAATGCAGGACTTTAACTTGAAGTGGAGTATTATAGTGTCGTAATATTACTTTTACTGCAGTACAGGATCTGAATACTTCTTCTTCTACACTGGTGAATCTCTTCCTGTGTTTCTCCCCAGGACCAAGTAGACCGCCTGAAGAGTCTGAACATCCCTGCCTGCTCCATCAACTCCAAGCTCCCACCAGGCGAGCGCCGCCTGATCCTGGCTGACTTGGGGAGCAGCAGTCCAAAGCTAAAAATGCTCTACATCACTCCGGAGATGGTGGCCTCTCCTGCGTTCCAGCCCTGCCTGACGGACTTGTGCTCCCGCGGCCTGCTGTCTTACCTGGCTGTGGACGAGGCTCACTGCGTCTCCCAGTGGGGACATGATTTCAGGCCAGACTACCTCAAACTGGGAAAACTGCGTGGTCGCTTGCCGGGGGTTCCCTGTTTGGCTCTGACGGCGACAGCGCCAAAGAATGTACAAGAGGACATTGTTCAGTCCCTGACCCTGCGCTCGCCGCTGTCTTTTGTTACACCTGTCTTCCGCAGTAACTTAAACTACGATGTGATCTTCAGGGAGCTGCTGCCAAACCCCTACGACCACCTCTACGCTTTCATTCAGAAAGCACTGGCACTGCAAAGCAGCTCTAATGGACAGGTTAGGATTGTTTGTGTGGAACTTCTCCTGTTCTCTGAATGATCAACAGCTGCAAGCCCTCATTCATCTATTTATTTTAATATGTACACTGCTGTTCAAAAGTGTAACTTCAACTGAACATATATGGACTGACTAATCACAGTTTAAATGTATTTAATCTATCCACTGGGCCAAATGAAAAACGTCTTTAAAAACAAATTCAAAATGAAAGTTCCAACTGTAGTCTCCTCGTCCCATGCAACTTTGGGGACGTCGACCAAATGGAATTCTGACTTTTTCAATTCTTCTTCTTTTGGGACCAAAATAAAAAATATCCATTATTGAAAAAAAGAAGAAAAACGGATAGCACGAAACAATATGACAGGTTCCAAACTTTTGAACGGCAGTGTATATTAAAATCACATTGGAGCAGTAGACAAAGAACAGCTCATTTGAAATGATAGAAACAGAAACATCTGAATAGAATAGTAGTGATTAGCCTAACGTTTTAGTTGAACTATTTCTCAGTGTTCTTATATGCAATGAAAGTCATTTTAAAGATAGCAGATTTGAGCAAAATAACATAAAGCCTTAAAAAAAAAATCTAAATTTTACTAGAGCCAAACTGACAATAGGTTTTTGAGGACAATACTATATTTATACAATCTATATTTGAGAGTTGAAAAATTCCAATATATGATATATCAGCCTTTATTCAGTTTTGTACATAACACATAACCTAAACACATTTTTGATAAGGATGCCTTATGATACATAAGGATGCCTTATGATACAGTATCTACTGTATGTATTTACTCAGCAGGACATTTTTTTGTTTGAAAATAAACTTTTCAGTGCTTTTTCCTAAATTACCTCAAACACATTTTTATTTCTCTACTGCAATTTCTTGTAATTTATCAACAAACATATAAGCCAATATTGATAAATCCCCGATAAGCTGAAATCGGACGATAATATTGGATGCAATTTTGCATTTCTTCGAATGTTTGAAAAAAATAGGAGTAGTTTTAATATGATGGATTTGAACATGAATTCTCAGGTCAAACTGAGGCATGGACTGCTGCTTTTTTATCGTTTATGATGTAATTTTGACTGGTGTTACAGTTACAGCTCACATCATGGCAGTTTTGAGCCCTTTGAGACACAAATGTCAAAGACGTATTTAAGATTTAAAAAATGACCCGTTCAATACATATCTTGGTCACAAATTGATGAAAAACAAAGTTTAAAAGATCCTTATAAAAATGTTTGTTTATGTTAGGTTCTAAACTCTCAGTATAAATATTGGCACCACCCTCAATTTCCTCTTCTTTAATGTTGCATAACATTCTTGCTTGCGTAACACCTGTCATGTCGGCTGATGAGCCAATATTATCTGATATTTTCCCCTTGAACATGAGAATGAGAACCCTGGTTTCTTTAACCTATGTAATGTTTATGAACAGGGTTGTGGGATTGTGTACTGTCGGACCAGGGAAGGCTGTGAAACAGTGGCTCACCAGCTGACCAAGC
Organism: Bovichtus variegatus; assembly: GCA_943593645.1. Classification (NCBI taxonomy): domain Eukaryota; kingdom Metazoa; phylum Chordata; class Actinopteri; order Perciformes; family Bovichtidae; genus Bovichtus; species Bovichtus variegatus. The sequence goes on along the minus strand of CALSCE010009453.1, from coordinate 881,754 downwards.
TTGGAGTCTTGGCCAAACCTTATCATGCAGGTTAGACTGTTTTTCCTCCATGTAGGTATAGAATTAGAAAACGCAAAGATTTGGGCTAAAATGCTCGACTTCTGCTTTTATACTGCAGGCCTGAAGGCAGGAGATCGCACAGACGCCCAGAATGAGTGGATGCAGGGGAAGGTGCTGGTTATTGTAGCCACCATCAGCTTTGGTATGGGCGTAGACAAGGCCAACGTCAGGTGAGGCGACGAGGTTTTGATGTATAATTTTCTATTGGCTACCGAATTTAAGTTTACACGTGCTGATGTTTTTTGTTAATCCCGCAGGTTTGTAGCTCACTGGAACTTTGCTAAGTCTCTGGCCAGTTACTACCAAGAGTCTGGGCGAGCCGGGAGAGACGGCCTGCCCTCCTCCTGTCGTACGTACTACTCCCCGAGAGATAAGGAGCAACTCAACTTCCTCATCCGCAAGGAGGTTGCCCGCAGACAGGTCAGCACAATAACGGAGAACTTAAAGTGTGAAGAGCTCCTATTGAACTCGGGTTTGTGAGCATTTTGTAAACTTGTCTACAGGAGAAACGTGGCTCTGCAAAGGACACGGACAAGTCAGCCATTACAGACTTTGATGCCATGGTGTCGTACTGTACTCAAGAAGCGTAAGTAAAGCATTCAGTGCGTGCAAGTCAGTTTTTGTTTATTGCGTACAAAAGTGTAGTCGAAGCATCACATCATTGCACAATGTGTTCGCCCTTTGCACATAAAATAACATGCAGTTTTATAAATTTAACACAACTTCCATTACACGCATGCTGTGTCATTTCAAATGAAATCATTGTTCATTTCAGTTTGTGTGCAGCAGAGGGCAGACTTGATCTCTCGCCTAACCTTCGCTGTTAAGCATGTCAGAAACACTTCTCCCTGAGGAGGATCTCACCTAACTCTAAGTCTGACTGCCAATAATAATTCCTCTAGAATGACACATATTTAGATTTAGAAAAACATTTACAAACAAATTCGGCTTTCCCTTTCATATCTACCAGTGCAACTCGCTGCCTTTTTAAAAAAAAAAAAGTGATTCCACTGATTTTTATAGCTCATATTCCACGTATTTGCCTGCATCATTGAAGATACTTTTCCTCGGGTCAGAAGCGTTGTTGTTGCCCTTTTTTAAAGCGCAGGGATGCTCCAAGGAATGTAGATTCTCTTGAAAACCTGGTAGCTTTAGCAAGTGTCTCTGGCAGCCAGTCAGGACACCCTTCTCTGTGTTTGCTAGATGTTGTGTTACGCAAAGGGTTGGGCTCCTCTAATGCCACTGAACACACCCTGTATATGGCTTTTGTCGCTCACTGAGATGTCTCGAATGTCTATTAAATATATGACCATGACTCTCAGCCAGAGTTTCTGTTTGCTCTTAAGGATTCTTTATGCTTCAGAGAGTTGCAGAGAAAGCCTGTTGTTGTGTTTTGCACCATCTCCCGTCCCTTGTGTGGAGCACATTTACTCAAATGGCCGAACCCTTCGTCTTGGTTTTGCGACAGCAGCAGCAGCAGCAGTTCACGCAGGTCAGCAGTGACATGAGCAGGACAACAACTGAGGGAGAGCAAATAAAAATAAAATAAAAACAACATCCTGACCAGCTCACTCTTAAAATAAAATACAGAAATGAATGATAATCGAGAGTGGAGACTCACAGATGAAGATTAAGATGACAAAGAAAGCTCCCAGCTCTATCGGGTTAGCGTTGGGCAGACCCTGCAGCTTGACCCATATCCTGTTCAGGATGCTCAGCGTCTCCTCTCTGGCGTCCATCCTAGTGAGGTGGAAGCATTTACAGTGCAAACATCATGCTTGAATTTGGTTTACACAGTGTCTCCCTTGTTTGCCTGTGTTCAGTGGCACCAGGATGTAACTCTTGTTGCTTTGTTGCTGACACCCTGAGTGTGTGTGATAGGATATTGAAGGTGCTCATAACTTTCTGCTTTTTTTTTTTTTTCTACGAACATGATAAAAATGCTGTATAAGTTCCCTTTTCAAGAGTAAATAGAAGGATGACAGTGATAAAGTAGGGCGGTAGTTTTAGTTCCTGGAAGTGCACATATGTAAAGCATGTGATGTGAAGAGTGAGTGTGTTTACCAGCGTGTGTAATGATACGGGGGGCGTCGGGGGAGGTTAGTGGTTTCGGGCGTTAACTGTTGAACTGAAGACTCTCCGGCCACCTGTCTCATTGTATTTAATGTGTACAGAATGTAATATGTTAAATGATATTAATGGGTGGCGTTCCAGGTGTCAAGTAAGAAGTGACTAACTGTTGAATGTGTTATTGTGCTCCAGAGTAAATAAGATGACACTGGGTGTGACAGTCTGTGCGCTCAGCTCTTTGCTGCTTTTGCTCTATTGGATTGCATTACAAAACATAATACAAACAATTAGAAAAGAATACTAACACTGTATGAATATTGTTCCTTATATTGTTAAAGCACTTGTTTGACATTTGGGGAAATACGCTTAATTATTTCTTGTCAGGAATTAAGTTAGATGAGAAGATTGATACCACTGTCCTCTCTGGTGACAGGTCAAACCGTTTAGCTGAAAAGTGAAGTTTAACAAACTATATCACATGGGACAGTGACTACTGTCTGTTTCTATATATTTAATTATATTTTAGGAAAAAAACAGTATTCCCATTTGCCCACAGGCTAAATATAGTATGATAAGAAAATGGCTGTATCTCAGAAAGGAGCACAATCAAATATTTTGTATCTTCTGATTTTGACTATTGATAAAAGTGATATTTCATGTGATCGAAAAAATGTCAAAATTGTACTTTTAGATGCTCTCCAAAAGTATGTCCGTACCAGATTTCTAGATTTTAGACCAATCAGAACAAATGTTGTGGCATTTCTTATCATACTAAATATAGTCTTTAGTGTGGTTTGAGAATTTCAAAACATGCAGATCTCATCCTAGAGACTATCACTTCAAAAAAAAAAAAGTCACTTAGTTGGTCAGCTGGTGTGGAGGATGACCCTGGTGATAAAGGAAATGTTCTGCACAGTCAGCGCATGGTGCGTGTTTATTTTAGTCTCTGCTTGCATCCATTTTTGAATATTAAATTCATACCTAAAATCATTTGAATCTGCAGACAAACATGTACGGAACTTTGCCTCCGTTACAATAGTTTTTCCCGCTGAGTGTTATTATATATACGTTCAAATAGTGAGAAACTCCTTAGACATCCCGCTGTTAAAATGCCATTGGTATGGCTACAGAGTTGCAAAGCGAGCTGGTTTAACTTCCGAATGTATGTTTGCGCCTAGCAAGTCTGTATTTCCGAACACATTCTTCACATTCCTCTCGACCTGGAGTATTCCTCAGCTGTATACCTCTCAAACTTCATTTCCAAAGACACAGTGAAATGAACTTACCCGTGAGAGTCTCTGTTGTTTTCACACGCTCAGCCCAGCCCAGCCCTGCCAGACTGCAAGAAATACAGAACAGAAGTAAATAGACCAGTTGATGAGGCGGTGATGAACTCGACATGTCTTCCCTGAAGGAGTTACCTGCTGAGTGTTTTATTCGTCAGCGTGTTAGTTTGTTGCAACGTGCAATACGTCACCCAGAGATAAGCAGTCAGGTTGAGATTAAGGTCAGGAAGACTAATCCCTCAGGTACTGATGATACTCTGCATGTGGAGCGGAGGAAAAGTAAGATGACACAAAAAACTAAAAATCTTCCTCTTCTTTGGTCCTCTGGTTTCTTGCTCTTGCTTCCTATTCACGTTTTTGCTGGCAGAGTAGTTGGTTATCTGCTGCGCGCCTCACTTTAGTTTGTCTGCCTCCGAGGCTGTTTTCTCTTTGGCAGTGCTCGCTGGGAGTGACTGCTGCTTCACAGAGTCTTTGTGTGCCTCGCTGCCTTTCCCCACCTCCTTTGGTGTAACTGCTTCTCTTTTTTTTTTTTTTTTTTTCACTGCTGTAGAGACGGCGTTTCCATTTCCAGCGATGTAGCGAGTGTGTTGTCGAAGTGGCTCGTCTAATGGGCTGTTTCTCAAACAGACGCTATGGGAGAGTGTGTGGTTGTGTGAATATTGGCTGTTACATAATACTGGATCTGATACAGAAGTGTGAGGGCTTTTTCTCCAAAAATGTTTGTGCAACAATCACATTTAAAGCTGGGATTTTAATACGAATTGTTTTGTGTCCCAAAAAGCCTAAAGTTGTAGGAAAATAAGACTAATTACCTCCCTGATCAAGAATGAATCTGCTCTAATGTGTTCTTGTTATCAGCCCATTGAGACGTACAGAGGTCAATACTGAAGCTAGTAACTGTCTATTAGCTTTGTTATATTAAGAACTGTACTGTACGAGAACAGACCCCGTTTTACTCATAGAAGAACAGAAGCATTGATCATACTAGCGTGCGGTTACACAATAGCTAACAGATCAATGATGCACTAGATGGTCTGACTTCTGACTGTATGAATGTATTCTAACTCACAGGAGCTGTATCATTATCTTTACATGTGTTTAGTTTTAAATGAGCGGTGTCTCCTATCTCCCCACCAGTTGTCGCCATGCCACCATCTCCAAGTTCTTTGGGGACAAGACGCCAAACTGTGCAGGCGCCTGCGACTACTGTTGTAACCCCAAAGCCGTGCGCGCCCAGCTGGAGAGGGCGAGTGCCCTCAGCACCAAGACCGAAGCTCAGAGCAAAGCGCCCTCGGGACCCTTCGGTTTCCTGCCAGGCTTTTATGAAGGAGGAAAGAAGGGCTACGGCTTTGAAAGGCAGGACAACTTTAGTGACATTTGTCCCTCTTGTATTCGCTTGTTTGTAACGTAAAGTAGTGGTGAACCTGTCGATTGACACTGACGTCACACCTCGCAGGTTTGACGAAGGGGACGCCAGTAGTGGTGAAGACGACGGCACAACGAGGAAAAAGGAATTTTCAGACCTCTTCAAGAAGCAGATGAACATGCGGAAGGTAATCGGCAACACACAAAACGCTTTTTACGAAATGTATATTTTCTATAACTAGAAACTTGTCTTTGTGCATCTGTATGCCAGCTGTTGGCAACAGGAAGTCCGGTTGAGGCCCCTGAAAGTGAGGATTGTGTTAAATCACTCACACGTGTTCACTGGAACATTGAAGTTAAACTATTTGTCTGCAGGTCCAAGTGGAGCTCGTCCAGTTTAACTGACATAAAGAACAAAGATGACATTAGGAGGTGTTGTGATGGAAAGGCGGCCATCGTCACCCCGATCACACGCCATTCAGAGCTCCTTTTAAAGCTCTTCATGAATTGATCTCTGGTTAAAGTACTATTCCACCCAAATAACATACTTTGGTTATTAAATGATAATCCTATGTAGGCTTGAAAGATTGCTAAAGCCAAAATATATGACCTATATGATTATTCTGTAAAGGGGATTAGAAATATTCTACTGATGATACTTTATTCGTGCTTTGAAAACTTGTCACTGTTGAAGTCAGTAGTAACTGACCAGAGTCAAGATGACCACAGCTGCTGTTCTCTTTTCATGAGGAAGTGGCTAACTTTTAAAGCCACTGTTAAGCCGACAAATGGTCCGTTTCAAACTGAAAAGATGCATTTATTAAGCCTCCATGACAGCCGAGTCCGGAGGCTTTATGTCCTCTGGTTGTCGTGAACGCGATGTCTCGGGAACGTCTGGAGAGAATTTCTTCAAATTTGACGTCCGCTTGGAACTGATTTAGAATGTGACAATCAGAGGTCAAGGTCACTTTGGCCATAACTCAAGAATAGATATGCTAATTATGACACTTTCACACAAATGTGTAGAAGGATAAAATGAGATGACATTTTGGACAGACATGGATTTAAGCTGCAACTTGACTGGTTGTCAAAGGCATACAACTGCGAGGTGGTAATTCTAGTTTTTTATTTATTTATTTATTTCATTTTGTTTTGTTTTTGGGCATTTTGTGCATTCATTAACAGAAGCCCTGCAAGGCGAGTGAGAAAACACATTCTGGTAATCCATTTTCCAATCTGATATAAATGGTTTTCTCTTCTGTGTTTATGACTTAAGAACAGGTGGAAAAAATGTCTAAGTTCCTTAATTAGTTTGTTGTGTTTGTTGTTGCAATACTAATTTGCGCCACAAGAGGCTGAAGTGCACCACTACTACCCCATGTTATAAATAGGAATAAAAGCATTCATGTTTTCCTCCAATTAAAACTCACCTACCTCTTGCGGCAGAAATAATTATTTCAACAAAAGACACTTGATCCTGATGAAAAGAAAGAACATTCACCTGCCAAAACCTGTTTTCACGGATGAAAAAATTGTAATTAAGAAAAATTATCCTGGCAAAACTTTTTTTTTTTTTTAACTGTTCTTACGAACAGAGAAGAGAAAACTATTTGGATCAGACTTGGAAAATGGGACCACCAGGGGAAAGAAATGTCACACGTGCCTCTCAGGGCTTCAGCATTTATTGGATAGTGCTAATAGAGAGAGGACAGGACACGAGGGAGAGAGACGAACAAAGCTCCCTAGATGAACTCTCAAATAGGCTCATTTAGCAGTTTGAGAATTAAGTCTGGATTGGTAATGCTGCAAAGGTGGAGGATGTGTTCATTTCTATGTACAATATACAATGTTTGATTGGAAGTTGCTTTGTTTTAGTGAATATCTGGGAATGAAGTTCTGTCTGTTTTATTTCTTTAGGGAACTGACGGTCACAGGGCAGGCTTTGTTCCCCCGGGTAAATATCTATAGAAGAATAAAATAATTGTGAATGAATATCCAGGCTGATCTGTACGGATGTATAACCTGTGTATCCGGCTGTGTAGATGCTGACTGCCAACTCAAAGAGGCCAGCAGTCAGAGGATCCCCAAACTCACTGTAAAGGTACTTGAACGCTGCGAACACATTCCTCGTACCTGCTCATGAACACGTCTCCAGGAATTCAGTGACTCATGTGTCATGAGACGTGAAGACAGGCGGTGGAGCCGACGTTTCAACTGAGCAATACTAACACTTTGATGTAAAAGACGGTATATGTACAGCGCCTGAAAAGGAAATAATAATGAGCCTGCACTAGATGAATTGCAGAAAGTTAACATCCTGCATTTCTGTCAAATGATGTCTTTCTATTGGATAAAAAAAAAAAAAGAAATCTTTAATTATTAATAGCTTTGATCTATCTTGACAATTTTTGTTTGAATTTACAAACCTTTTATATCTTCTATTTCAGGCCAGAGAGCACTGCTTGTGCCTCTTGCAGGAAGCGTTATATAGCCACCAGAGGGCAGAAGACTCATTCAAGTAATTATGGAGACGCACGCTTCAAACATCATTCATGCATGTTTTTTTTTGCCGACAGTCGCTCCACATTGTCTTTCATGTCTTCTCCGTCCCTCTGCAGCGACACGCAGTCTTTAGCGGTGGACGTCGAACACGAGGTCTTCAAGAGCAGCAAGTCTTCCAACTTGTACAAAGCTGCTGTCCTAAAGAAGGTAACTACTGACTGCTCTGCCTCACACAGCATCGGGAGGTAGGCTCCTAACTCGCATCTTGTTTTAAAGGTGTCGGAGCTGAAGAGGACAGCACCTGGACAAAAAGGAGAAGCTGTGAAGACTGACAGCAGCAGTGAATCCAGAGAAAATGAGTCAAAACTCAAAGAGGAAGCACCCTCCTCTTCTTCTTCCTCCTTTTCTGAGCTGCAGGGGTTCACATCGGCATCGGAAATCTACTCGGTAAGATCCGCTACACAGTTGCTAGTTTACAAGCAATTATTGTGGATTCTTGTGGCTGGAGCTGCCACGATTGGTTGACCAATCGACCAGTCGAGCGGCAGAAAAATAATCGGCAACTATATTGATCATCGATTAATCGTTTCAGTCATTTTTCATGCAAAAAAGTCAGAAAATGCTTCTGACAAAAGACATTTAAAGACCAGATGGGATGGACATTTTTCACTATTTTAGAGACCAAACGATTAAACTAGAAAATAATCTTGCTGAATAATTGATAACTAAAATAACCATTAGTTGCAGCCCTCCTTGTGGCTGCAGTGCATTCAGATATAAACATGTATTCTTTTTTGCATTATTCCTCCAGCTGAAGCGTAAGAGAGTAGGAGCAGGCCTGAGGGGATCTTCCAACCCCTTCATGACTGCTAAGGATCTGCTAAAGCCGTCCTTGTTGGACACTGTGTCTAACCAAGGGACAGAGAGCGGCGGGTTTTACAACGACAGCTCAGGAAGCTGTGGAGAGGCAAACAAAGACGCATCTTTGGCCGTAACGTCGTCCATCGGAGTCAAAGCCATCGGCGCCGCCGCCTCCCTGAGCAGCCCGACGAAGGCAGGCAGGGCCTTGAGCAAGAAGCAGCAGAAGCTAGCTGAAGCGGCAAAGAGCTCCCGCAACATTTCCCAATACTTTGTGAAGAAAGAAACGCCGGAGAAAAGCCAGGAGGAGGCGGAGCTGCTGCAGGGACTTGATGATACATTGTCTCATACCACAGTGTTGGTCGCTCAAGAAATCCAACACTCACCTGTCACTGTGGAAGATGTAGAAATGAGTCCTGAGGAGACTCCGGACGTGATCCAGGGAGAAAGTATAAAAGAAATAATCGTTATACCTGACGATGAAGAGGAGGAAACGTATAAAATGGAGATGTTGGAGCTGAATTGGCTTCAAGACGCATCTAAAGAGTGTATGAAGTCCACCGCAGAGTAAGACACCCTCATAGTGGTAGAAGTACTCAGACTCCAGTAAAAGTAATAAGACTATAATATAAAGTAAAAATATTTTACAAATAAAAGACCTGCATTCAAAAATTAAACTTAAGCAAATGTAAGTATCAGCTTAAAAAGGGAAAGTATTCACGATGCAGAATGGCCCATTTCAGAATAATATATATTATACATTGAATAATAAACTATTGATGCATTAATGTGTACACCACTTTAATGTTGCGGCAGCTAAAGATGGAGGTTATTGCAAGAACTTTATACAATGCTAACTTGTGAATGTCCCCCTTTAGCTCATCTTATATTAATTAATTATATTAACTACAAATGTAGTGGTTTAAAAAGGTACAATAGTTTCTGAATTGTGGCAGAGTAGAAGTGTATATAGTAGTAGAAAATAATACTTAAGTACAGTACTTGAGTAAATGTACTAAATGCCTTAATGCGTAATTTTAGGAAACGGTTGATGGAAAGGTTTCTCACATATGTTACCTCTCATACAGACAAAACAAACCGGAGGAAGCAGCTGAACCTCCTCCAACACAAGGAGTAAGTGTGTGTGTGTGTGTGTGTGTGTGTGTTTCCCCATCCATTCTTAGATGCATCTCCCGCTCAGTCACTGACGGTGCGTGCGTGTGTTTGTGTCCAGTTGACAGATGATATGAAAGCAAACGGAGGGTCGTCTCCTCCGGCGAAGCGCAGCCGCCCCACAGAAAAAAGAGTAACCTTCAACCCCAATGTGCAGGAGCGGGCCCTGCACCCCGTCAGCGAGCCGCCCAGCCCCGCCGCCTTGAAGGAAGCAGCTGATATCGTGGTCCGCTACCTGGACCCCTTTTACACGCAGGGAAAGTTTGCCACAAAGGTGAGAGCGATTCGTATCGTTTCATGTATGCAGAAATGCAGCGTGAAATAAAATGAATTCTCAGCCATTGTTTTCTTTTGCTGCAGGAGCTGTTTAAGTCCTTTGCTCGCTATTTATCTCACCTTCTCGCTGAGGGGAGGAGTCGGGGGAAAGGCCAAGGTAAGCAGGAGATGAATAATCTAAAACGTGTGCTCTGCTGCATGCGATGGGCTCCTCTTCAACGCTCGTCTCTGTGTCCGCAGTTAAAGCAGATGCCAAAGCTCTCATCAAGAAGTTCTTCAACAAAGTCGGGCGCTGTGAGAGCGAAGCAGACTGGAAGCACCTTAAAAGACCGCAGAGCTGTAAAACCACAGAGAACCAGGAATGATGGGAAGTGGAAATGTAGCCATTTTTAAGGGTCAAGCCCTTCCTCTTTTGTCAGTGCCTACTCTTCTCTCGTCCCAGTGAACTCGCGCTCCACCACAGACGCCTGCTGACCAGGTTTATGGTTGATTTGCTATAATATGTGGACTGTTGCAGCCTGAGAGAGCAGAGATAAAACTGCGTGCATACTGATATGACTAGTGTTGTTTATGTTTCAGCCCATTAACTGAAAATTGTGTACACTTTACATTGTTGATGAGCAAAGTATGTAATAAGTAGTCTTGTACAGGCAGAAATTGGTCTTCATTTATTTTACTACAAATTGGCACTTCTGAGGTAGTGCACTCTTCTTGTCTTGAAGTCAATATTATCTTAAATCTCCACTAAAACATGTAACATGCAAGTTGATTTGCATACTGAGCTGAAAATATGGAAACCAAAGGCCGGTTGGAAGAAACAAGACTATAAGAGTCTAGAGCCGCGCTAGCAGCTCTGTGACGCTGCACACGGCTACATGCTCACAAAGCATTTGTTAAATTGTTGAATGTGATTAGTTTTGCAGGTATTTGGACATGATCCAAATTAAATTTGACCTGTTGATGCTAGATGAAAAGTCACGGGATCACCAACGTCATTAGGATTCATCCTCTGGGGACCATGTAAGGAAAATCAATTACATGGCAATTTGTCAAATCATTTTTCAGCCCTGACCAAGGTGGAGGAAGGAGCGACAGACTGCTAGCCTCGCTAGAAACACATCGTGGAAATGTTTGACAGCAATGTGAAGAAATACACAATTCAAAGTAACTTGTGATAAAACATACAAGAACACTGGGTCGATGTTTAAACAATTTGACATAAAGCAGATGGTTCTGTGTTGTGAAGCCTAATGGGTATTTTTCCTGCTGCTACATATTTTGTCTTTGGGTGCTGGACTGCAGAACAAAGAACATTGTGAATGGACATCACCAGAAACTTGCCTGTTGCGTGTGTGTGTTTTTCTTGATTTAAAGATGAACCAAATTTACTTTTATCTATGGTTATGTCTCTTAGTTAAGGGAGATTCTTTAACTAAATGTTTTTTTTAGCAATGTGGTTTCCAAATGAGGGAAAGGTTCCTTAGTGATAGTGGCCGTCTGTCCGTCTGTCTGTCTGTCAGAGCTGTGAGAGGACACAGTTTCTCTCTCCACAGTATCTCCACAGTCGGGAGGCAACCCAAAGAGTACTGGAAGCACTGCTGGACACAGGCCTGGCTGTGCGCTCTGAACAGCCACAGCCTGTGTGCTCTTTGCTCCTAAATGTTTACAATAAAGTCTAATGCTGAACAGGACGAACCAGTGTGAGGTTCTTACTCAGTGTCGATTCATCAACACAAATGAATTCAATTGGACAATTAAACTTATTGGAGGGCTGGCGAGGAGGAGAGGTCCGTGCCGGGGACGCTGTCAAATAGACGGTGACGTCACCTCCAGTGGCGCTGCCTTCAGGTGCCCCTCGTACTTTACGGCTTTCATTTTCCTATTTTCAGACAATGGAAAAGAAGGGTTGTAAATGGTAAACGACGATTACATTTAGTGAGGAAAATATATGGCAGTAGTGTTGATGTTGCATTTAAGAGGCACTTTTGACGACTGAATAAATGTATTGAGTGTCGAAGGCGAGCCCATGTTGAGCTGTGAAACAAACGTGTTCCTCAACATACCACATTTCCACAAGTCATTTTGAAAATGGCTACAAAGACAGACACAAGAACTGAAATGAGCTATTGAGAGCCTAACTTGTTAGAAAAATATTACTCTTTCTGAATACCAACCTGACCTGAAAGCTCCACTTCCTTTGTTTCAATAGGACTGTGCTGATTAAATAGAAAATGTGTTGGCAATATGCACCACTAAACACAATATTAACTGACATGACGAGGGCATTAACATGGCTCCGCAGTTATTATTTAATATTGCTGACCTGCCTAGAAGAAGCTCCCTTTGTCAGTTTCATCGTTCAAGACCTTCATTATTTCTGTTTTGTGCTTGTATGTTGCATATTCCTAAACGTGTGTGTAATCACACCACACAGTAATTCTGGGTTCAGGTTGTATTCAGGCATAGAAAAACTACATCACACAGAATGAGAGGAGCGGGAAAGTGTTTTGTATCTTAGAATAAGTTAACTTATTATGTCTAATTTTTCTTTAATCAACTTTCTGCGCCTTTAACCTACAGTGGGGGTGATGGAACATCTAGTGTCGGGGATAGTTTCACCTTGTGGCTTGCAAACAGTTGGATGTTATAATGATATAACATTAAATAAACATGTCAAGTATATAATAATAATAATAATAATAATAATAATAATAGCTTTATTTGTATAGCACTTTTCTAAACAAGGTTACAAGTGGTTGAAAAAAATCAATTGACAATAAAACAATTTAAAAAAGCAACCAAACTAAAAAACAAAAGGTACAGAAAAGCAAAAAATAAAAAACTAATCAGGCATAAAAAATGAAATGTGTTTTAAAAAAATGTATCTATTATACTTACTATAAGGAAATCAATGATAAGAGCCAAAAAAGTAGTGCGCAGAAAAGCAAAACAGAACAAAAGAAAATACAACAAACTCAAAAGTTAAGCAATGACCTAAAAACAGGTTACGTGCTGGAAAGCCTAAAGTGAATTAGCCACGACAATAAGTGATGATGTAGTCAAACCAGTATTAAAACATAAAAGGCAGTGCTGCAGCAGCAGGCTGTGTGGTAAAATGCCCACATCCCAAAGCAGCGTTTCCGACTGAACTTGAACGCAGCAGCAGCAGCATTCAGGCACCGAGCGGCGAGCGCGCTGCCAACGTGCGCCTGCAGGGCCCTGCTGCACCTCAGACACCGATGAGACGGAAGAAACACTGGCACTCTCTTCAGCTGCTGCACACACTGTTTCATTGCAGGTCTGCAGGTGTGACCGGCCGCCTGATGCGGTCTGGCTCATGTTTGCAGGCGGTTCAAGAAGCAGGTGCGCGGCCGGGATTTGAAGTCATTTGTCTTAAAGGGTTACACACTTGGGGAGGCTGCGCAGCTGTTGTTTGTTGTCACTTCCGGGCGAGCCGTCCGTGAATTAGCAGATCATCACATCGCCGGTGAAGAAGAAGAAAAAGAAGAAGAAGAAGTTCATCAACATCGATGCTCCGTGCAGGCAGGATGGAGGAGTTTGTGACGGAGGAAGAGGAGCCGTGGTACGACCAGCGGGACCTGGAGCAAGGTGAGACATCATGTCTTAGGTTTGTGTGGGGGGATGTAACAATGCCCCATACACAATCGCTGGGGTCCTGTGTTGTCTTTTGGGATAAATGGATTCATGCAGGGAGGGGTGGATGGCACGCAGGGAGGGGGTTGCATCCACTGTAAAACACATTTCACGCGCGAGTGCACGCACTATGAACACTGTAAACCAATGTCTCTGTCAGTCTCTGCATCCGAGTCTGTCTCCGCATCTCTCTGCTCTCTTCCTCTGCCAATTATTTGATCTTGTCAGTGATGTTTCCCAGAATAGTCCTGCTGTCTGACTGTGTGTCTGTTTCATCTCCCTTCTTGTAGGGTCACATCTTAGATCCCAGCACTCCTTTTTTCCTAGTTTTCTTTCTTTAAAAAACTAAAAATAAAATCTGTCAAACACTTTGTATTCACTCTGCTGAGTTTTGGGGCTGGGTGACAGAGAGGTGTGATCATCAGTTGGGAGGTAGTGGAAATTATTTAGGGTGTGTGTGTGTGTGAGAGAGAGGGGGACAAATGCAGAAAACTCCCTGAATTCTGGAGATGTTGAAACAGCGATTGGTTTTGTGACTATTTCTCACCTCGAAACAGGCCTGCAGTCCCGCCTGTGACCTTAAATGAACACGGAAGGCAAAGGCAGGACATCTATGAGCAGTGTTGTGTCTTTTCCACTCATGCATAAATGGGATGCAGCCGACTTAAATGGATGCACTTTCATCGACAGTGCATCTCAGAAGAGAAATGTCCCTCTGCATCACCCCATCCCCTGATTACCTGCTGACCCAGAGAACTAAAGCAGCTTTGTATCTCATCATCGTAGTCAGAGAGCAGAGGATGCAGGTGGATTCTGCTGTGTGTGTGTGTGTGTGTGTGTGTGTGTGTGTGTGTGTGTGCGTGTGCGTGTGCGTCGTCATGCTGTCTGTATCTCATCTCAGCACTGTTCAACACGGAGCTTGATGCCATTAAGCCCCTGGCTGATCTGATTAGGGAGCCCCAGACTAGACCTCCTTAGTCAGGATCAGAGATTCCCGGCTTTGGGGTCAGATTGGAAGCTTCAACCACGCGTCATCCATCCTCATAGTCGGGCATGATTTTGCCCCAGAAATGCTGCTCTTATGCAACTTCTCCACTGACAGCTCTGAGATTTGGTGACCTCTCTGTGTGTGCAGTATGATCTGGCAAACGTATGAAGTGTGTCTGCGCAGATGGTGGTGTGGTGATGTCACGTTTGTGTCTGCTGAGGAGCATGTGATTTGAACGTGAGGGCAGTCGAGGATAAATGTCGTGTAGGGCTCCAAATAAATATTATTTTCATTATCGATACATTTTATACTTTGGTCTATAAAATGTCTCTATAAAAATAGTGAACAGTGTCCATCCCAGTTTCTCAAAGTAGAGGGTGGTGTTTTTAAATGTCTGGGTTTGGGACAGACGAATCAAAAGATATACAGTTTTGTATGATATATAACAGGGAAAGGAAAGGACATTTCCATATTTGAGAGACTGTAAACAGCATTTTCTGCAATTTTTCTCATGGAAAATGACTTGAACGATTAAGCGATGATGAAAATAGTTCCACTAATCGTTGCCGCTCTCATGTCATGGCTGTCTTTGTGATGTGACAGCCTCTTGTGTCATCAGTAGGTATCTGGTGATTGGTATTTCCTCAACACAGCCTCTCCCTCCTCTCATCCGTGCGCACAATTCTGAAATTACATAACTAAGACTCTGCACGTGTCGGCCCTCAGGAACAGAAACAGAGCTGTGACTGAGTTGGACCCGGGGGGTTCTCACACACTCTCACTCAGCTCATTATCACTCGGCGGTTCAGACCAGTGTTCTCTTATCAGTCCTGCGTTGTTGAAACAGGAAGTTACAGCCTGCCACTGTCTCCCACGGCAACTTTGGAGACGCATGTAACAACACAGGCGTGAGAGCTAATGATGCTTGTTAAGTATATTATATAAAACTGATTTATTACAGCTGCATTCAGGCATGCAGTAACAGTAAAGTCTAATCTTGTGTGTTCCACACCCACGTGTTCCTGTCATTGCTCACGCCCAACACTGTGGTAGTAAAACACTGCATTCATGTTCCAGTAAAGGGTGTCAATGGCTCTCTCTGTGTCCTCCCGTCTTTTCACTCCACTCCGCTGTGTTGTTAAGGGCTCTAAGTATGCAGAGGATTCTCCTCCTCCTACTCAGTCCAGCTAGGCTTCTTCTTACCAGGAAAGATGAATAATGGATGCTTCAAGCTGCGTTTTAAAATAACAACTGGTTCGGCCAATTTGAAGCTAATGTACTTGCAAGATTATTGCTGCTCTGAGTTGGTATCCTCATGGTTGTTTGCACTTATTGTAAGTCGCTTTGGACGAAAGCGTCAGCTAGATGTAATGTAATGTAATGTAATGTGTTATCACTGCTCAGACCCCCTGGTGTGCAGATGGCTACAGGTTAATATAATATTGTATAATATAACAATATAATCTGCCAGGTCCATCATTTTTCTCTCAACATGATGTACTTAGATGCCTTTTTAAGTTTTGTTTTAAGGATTGTTGTGTCTTTCTGTCATTATGATGGAAATGTTTTGATAGTTTAAAAAAAAAAAAAAAAGCTTTGAATTTGAACCTTCTAATTATTAGTCAGTTCCTACAAAAACATTGTATCTTATCGTAGCTTCCTTGATGGCATCTTGAGAGAGAAAAAGGCCAGGAAAAATCAGGATTTCAGAAACCTTAAGGGATTCAATCAAGGACAGGATGTTCTGTTTATTTATGTTATGTCTTAAATTCATTTTCAATTGAAGGTAGCCTGATCAGGTTCAAATGCTTAATGTGCACCTCAGCTGCAGTGAGTGCTTCTCTGAAAAGCACTTGTCCAAATCGCTCCTGGTGACGAGAAGAAGTCAAACACTGTGCGGTGAACTCAGTGCTCGCCTTTCTCAATATTTTCATCTGTTTATGTCTGTTCTTCTTTCTTGGCTCCTGTCAGACCTGCACTTGGCAGCCGAGCTCGGCAAGACTCTCCTGGAGCGCAACAAAGAGCTGGAGGACTCTCTACAACAGATGTACATCAACAATGAGGAGCAAGTGCAAGAGATAGAGGTTTGCTTGTCCCACATATTGTAACTCTGCAAGTGCATGTTTCAGCTAATTATTGTAAAGCATGGAGCACTTGAAGATAAAGAAAAAATTGCAAGGATGACAAGAAGTGTTTATTCTGTGAACATGAAAGGATTCACGAAATTACTGATTCATTCTGCCACCTCATCACAGCTCAAAGAGTGGACTCCTTATTAGTCAGAAGCCTGAGGATGAGTGTACTGCAGACAATACATAAACTCATAAACTATATATATATATATATATATATATATATATATATATATATATTTATATATATATATGATAATATAATAATTTGCAACTTGTACTCCTGTAAAAAGTTGTTGCACTTTCTTTTATTTATTTATTTTTTTAAATTTTTTTTACAGTTATCAATTTAATATATATATATATATATATATATATATATATATAATATTATTATTATTATTATTATTATTATTATTATTATTTTTGAATTTTTTTTTTACCTGAACAAAGACTTTTTTTTTTTCACTTTCTTGCATCCAAATTTTGATTGTATGTAATATTAATATCTTCTACCACATCTTGCAGATATTTGGTCCTGAGTAAAGTCACAGATATTTCCAAATATAGCTTAGAAACTACAATTTTTCAGATTAATTTTTAAAAGAAAATCCAATCCAATACTATTGGATGACTAATGCATTAATTGTCAATGAGGTGGAGCTAATCTTTACTGTTTTAGATATTGTTGGTTAGTTTCATCTATTAAAAATACACCATATTTCATAAACTGTTCATATGTTTTTGGTGTAAAGTCCTGGTCTTTAAAGTGACTATCTACAGTAAAGGTGTTTGTAAAATGTTGGGTTATAAACATGTGTACATGGAAATACTCGAGTAAAATCCCATCGCCACCAAATTGTACTTGAATGCAGAACTTGTGTCATATGTGTTTTTTAATCCTGTCTCCTCGTTTCTGTAGTTGTGGCGTTCAGCGTCGCTTACAACCAGAACAAGCAGCTGATCGGCGAGCACGGCCTGATGCCCTGCAAGAACTACCTCAACAGCGTGAAGCGCTATGTCGGGGGAAAGATAGGCGTCGCCGCCTTCGCCTACACCCCCTCCGTCCTCTGGCTCTTAGACTGGAGCGAAATGGATGCCAACCTGGATGGCATCGCCCTGGGGGGGATGGCGCTCTCTGCGTTTGTCCTCGTGACGGGAATGGCCAATATGGTGATCATGGTCACGCTGTGGGTGCTTTACCACTCGCTGGTCAACGTGGGACAGCTGTGGTGAGTACGTGCATGAGTGTGTAAATACTGAGACTATCTGTAAAATGATAAACTGTGTTGCAAGAACACCATGTGTGCAATTTAGCGAAATAATAAAAGAATAAGTCGTGTTTAAAAGCTAAATCTGACTAAAGTACTATAGTCAAAGCTGCGCTA
>CALSCE010009453.1:846159-863602 GCA_943593645.1 Bovichtus variegatus | reverse complement strand
TTATATATATATATTATATATATTATATATATATAAAAAAAAAAAATATGTATATATAATATTACGCTATTATTCGTGGATATATTTTATTTATCAAACTGGAATTTCACATTTTTCAAACTGAGATACTTCACAGTCTTGTGGGTACAAGTTCTCCTGGTTGGGAATCCATGTGTTAGGTGAACAACTAATGATGTATTTAGTCACTAATCAACTCCTTTTAATCTTGAACTTGTCTCCCTTGCAGTACCTGTCGAAGCAGTTGGAAATGTTAAGAGAGATGAACGAGCAGCACGCAAAGGTGTATGAACAACTGGATGTGACTGCCAGAGAGCTGGAGATCACCAATGAGAAACTGGTGCTGGAGAGCAAGGCCTCGCATCAGAAAATAGACAGGTGACCACACACTGTGGAAAAACATGTCTTCAACAAGAGCGATGTCGCAGATCACCCTCGTCATCATCACATAACGGGTCTTTTTAAAATGACGTTTTGAAGCCAAACAAGCCAAAACCAACTATAGGCTATTACATTGATACATCATAAATCGTTTTACTTCTTTACATTGCTCCATGTTTTTGCTGGAGTTACAACAATTGTGTGTTTACAGGCCATCCCCCTCTACCAGGGCAACTATATAAGGACTTAACATTTTTGCTCTCTTTTGCAATTTCATAATCATAATCAGGGATCGAAGTTCTTTACAAATCATATTAGTAGTCTCAATGTTAAAGATTTCAATGGCTGCCTCTGTTCTTTTGTAAACGTGCTCCTTCACATTCTTTATGTTGTAACAGTGGCTCACTGTAGCTTTAGGAGAACGGTCACCTAGAACTTAAGTCACCTTAATAATGACATAAGGAGCACTGAACAAACATTTGTGTGTGTGTGTGTGTGTGTGTGCAGGTTGACGGGCACCATGGAGATCTTGCAGGGTCAGGTGGAGAGCCTGACTGTTCGGGTGGAGGAGCTGCGAACTCTGGAGGAGCTGAGGGTCCGCAGAGAGAAAAAGGAACGCCGCAAGACCGTGCACTCCTTCCCCTGCCTCAAAGAGCTCTGCACTGCGCCAAGGTCACGCACTGTCAGGAGTTTATTTTCTCATGCACAGTATGCATCAACAGAAAGGCACTAGACTGCTAATACCTTCTGCATACAACACAAATAAACTGATTATTCTGCAGGATACCTGGTGGCTTGATTTTTAAAGTGATTCTCCAGTAATTATTAGACTGCAAACCAAAACTCATAAATTACATATTTGGTTAAAATAGAAAAATGGAAATTCATAAGAACAAAAACGAGGTTAAACCAAATCTGATGCTCCAACAAAAATAAGTAGCACCAGATAAACTCGTCTGTGTGACACTAAGTAGCCTAGTTTAGCAGAGTAGCATTAACTGATAAGTCTCAGGCTAGTGGAATTCATGTGATTTGATGCTCTTAAATTACCTTTTTAAATCTTTTTGCATAAACGTATTTAATTAAAAATGTATCTTTTAAACTAGCTCATTAGATAAAATGGAGAAGAAAACTGAAGACGAAACCGGACACATTTTGTATGCGATTGTCCAAACATAGAGCATTACATTAGTATTTAAATCTTTTATTTAGGTTTTATATGGTCTGTAAAAAATACTTAATCATTAAGAGCCTTCAAACATTGTTATAGTCTCATGATTCATCATATGTTGTATAATGCCTTTTAAAGAAGTTGTATGATACTGATTGTATGATTGTGCAAGTTTTTAAGTGTTTAACAAGTGAACACTTCTTTTCATCAGGTATGAGGACGGTTTCCTGTTGGCCAATCCGGGCAGTGTGGACCTGGCTGAGAGCCGGCCGGTGGACGAGGAGAATGAGCGCCTGAGAGACATTGTGTCTTCCCTGCGCTCGGCTGTGTCCACAGAGCGGTCCCAGAGGGAGGGCGCGGAGCGGGAGTGTGCCTCTGTGCTGCAGGAGTTTGAGCGTCTGGAACAGCGTCTCTTAGGAGCAGAGGGCTGCCAGCTGCGGGTTCAGGAGCTCGAGGCTGAGCTGCAGGAGATGCAGCAGCTGAGGAAGTCCAGGGTGTGTCTCATTGGGGGCATGGAAGACAGCCTCGAGACGCTGCTCAGCAACGGCCCTGAGACAGACACCCCGGAGGACGGCGTAGGGCTGGAGGATGGAGGTGAAGGAGGTGCTGGAGAGGCAGGGGGCGTGGGGCAGCAGGGAGGCCCAGTGAGGAAAAGCTGCAGCGACACAGCTCTGAATGCCATATCAGCCCGCGACGCCTCAGGTAGGCGCCAGGGCAGCTACGCCCTCCATGCCAATGGCGTGCGCAAACGTGGCATGTCCATCCTGCGGGAGGTGGACGAGCAGTACCACGCCCTGCTGGAGAAGTACGAGGAGCTGCTGGGGAAGTGCAGACGTCACGAGGAGAGCCTGTGCCACGCCGGTGTTCAGACCTCGCGGCCCGTCTCCAGGGACCCCTCCATGAAGGAGTACAGCATGGTCTGCGCGGGGCCTTCGACATCAGGGGCGGTTGCAGCCATTCCCACGCCCCCTCAAACCCCCTCCACTCCGGAGGCCCTGGAGGGGATCAGCAGGCAGGTGGAGCAGGTGGACAAACGCCTCAGCCAGAACACGCCGGAGTACAAGGCCCTGTTCAAAGAGATCTTCTCCCGCTTGCAGAAGACCAAGAGTGACATGAACTCCACCAAGAGCAAAAAGAGTCACAAATAAGCTACCGATACTACATGCACTGGAAACAGTGTCTGCACAATATTTATTTAATTTACCTCTGTTTTTGAAGACTTCTCGTCTTATATTTGACCACTTGTGACTTAATGGGTGGACGCGTGCAGTCATGGAGTTGGGTGATTTATGATGCATATCGTTAGCGGTGGATGGCTGATTAAACTGCCAAATTTCACTTCATGGATGGAAGATCGTTGATAAAATGCCTTTTTTTTCTTTTTCTGAGTGACCATAACTGACAAATAATCAGAATGGAGGGTTTTGTGTCTGTCTTAGGACAGTCTAGTGTGTGACGTATTTGTGATTGAGATGTTCTGATGCAGAAATTATTTAACTATTTTTATTTATAGACAACAATAATTAAGCCAAATAATTAAGAGAAAAAAAGCAGACTTTGAAACTACTTATGGCTTTTGAAGCATGCATCTGTCTAATAAACACTAAGTGCTAAAAAAAAAAAAGTATTTAAAAGCAGGTAGAAACAAAATCACGAGCATTTGACCATCTTCAGGTTGTATAAGGAGGCAACAGTGATATTTGACTGTATTTTGAATTTGATGGATGGTACAAATCCTTCAAGACAGCTGCCAAAGTGTACTGTGTATTAAGTGTTTGATGGCTATTTGTTTACTTACATGGTTTATTATAACTTATCTGTTGAAGGAGATGAGATGCCTCTGTGGTGTTTTTACAGCATGCATTACAAGCCACAAGGGGGGAGGGGGGGGGGGGTCATCTCTGTTTCAGGGATTCGTGTGAACATTTCAGACATGGCATTATCAATTCTACTACATTGTCAAAGTTGTTCTTGTAGTAGGCCATTTAAAATCTTTTCTGTTAATTAAAACAAGAAATTAATTGACCATGTTCTTTTTTTTTTTTTTTCTGTTAAGTGCTCAGGGAGGCAACAAATCCCACAGCAGGTTGAATAAAAACAACAGGACACGTGCAGGCCAAGTCTAAACACTTTAATGTGAACACAGGAGATCAGTAAACTGTAGGTAATACAAGTAGCACGCTGAGTCAAACCCAACCCACAGAGAAAAACATCAAGTCTGACACGAGAGCTGCGGAAACAGACTCGATTCCCATACTTCTGGAGTGTATAAAAAAAAAAACACTTTTTATATGTCTGGTTGGGGACTGATGTCTCTATACTGGTTTAGAAGTCAACTACAGATGACGTTTCACCTCACTGATGTCAAGCACAGAGTGCCGCCGTCAGCAGGAGCAGCATGTGGTTGCAAGAGACTGGAGGCACAGTCAGCAGTGGGCATTTTAAACTTGAGTAATACAAGGTGAGCCGTTTAACAGACCTTGGACATGCTGGAAATATGGCCCTTTAGGGACTGGAGAGGACACTGGGTGACAAAAGCCATTAGTACAACCTGGACTCATATTTACAGTCGTCGTAGATTTATCTAAAAAGAAGTTGTTAAAAAAGTCCTTAGTCCTGATTCCCGGTCCATGTATTACAAGTATTGTTAAAAACAGGCCCGCATGATGGTCTGGCAAATATAATCTGAAGGCAAATGGCTCAATTAGGTTGTGTATTTCTTCCTATGGGTTCTTGTTAAGGCCACACGGCTGCTAAAAAAAACCCTGCCCTAATACCCTGATCAGGAGGGAACAGCCGCACCTACAGCGAGGGGTCACGACGGGATAGAGGTAATTCTGTTCCCCCTGTTCTCTCAGCAGACTTTGCAGGGCGCTAAATAGTTTGAAATAAAAAGGTGGCCTGAATTCCAAATAATTTACCAAGACCCTGGTACAAATAATCTGCTCAAAGGCTTTAGGTGGGCTGCGTCCAAGAGTTGTATCCAGCAATGATTGCTCAATGACCGTACAGTGGCCACTCATATACAGCACGACCGCTTCCTGTACAATGTTTTCCAAGGCAGATCACGGTAATTGTACAAAAAAAAAAAAAAAAAAAAAAAAAAGAATTAAAAAGGGTGGGGAGAAAAGAAAGTGGTAAAGGGCAAGGGGAATCACAGAATGTATCACTTTTCCAAGAGCAGTTAACAGACAATATTTTTTACTTTTTTTTCTTTCTTTAATAAACAAACTGCAACTGCAAAATCTGGATTGTGCACATCGTTTGCTTTCTCCATTTTTCAAAGATATAACAGAAAGGGCGGGCGCAAAGAAATGAAAGCGTTACGATGGGAAGAATGATGAAGTGATTGGAATTTAGAAAAGGGAAACGATAAGAGCGGGTTGTCGATGGACGGAGAGAGCAAAAGCTTAAATCAACACATAGTCCAGACAGAAATATTGGAATGACAGCAGGAAAAAGAAAGAGGGAGAAAAGCGGAGGAAGACGTCGATGGAGGATGGCGCGGTGGAATCATTCTGTCCAGTCTTTCTTGATAGTGAGGCTCCAATCCCAGGAGAGATGATCGTGTTTGTCGTCGTCGGTGAACTTGGACTTGATGTTGTAGGTGCCGCGGGCAATCATCCCTTTGGGTGATTCCTCCATGGTGGTGAGGAACTCGTATTCCTCTTCTGGTCTGGGCCCGTAGCTGCCGACCATGTAGTCCGACTTGTCGACTGTACATCAGAGAGGGAGCGAAAAGGAGGTCTAAGAAGCTTCTTCCTCAATTCCATTATCAAAAAGTACATTTATACATATTTCACACCAGCAGAAATGCCTCATAAATAGCATATTTACAACCTCTTCACTGAGAATAAGTAAAGCAAACAATCTCCACTCGAGCTGCAACGATAAGTCGACTAATCGATCGACAATATAAAAATAATCGGCAACTATTTTGATAATCGAGTAATCGTTAAAGTAATTTGTCGGTGCAAAAATGTCAGAAAATGCTGTTTTCAGCCTCTCAAATATGGAGATTTTCTGCTATTCTCGGTTTTATATCCCAGTAAACTGAATGTTTGGGTTTTGGACTTGGCCTTTATCGACATCACCTTGGACTTTACGAAACTGGGATGAACATTTTTCACTACTTTCTGACATTTTTCAAGACCAAACGATTAATCTAGAAAAATGGACGGCATTTATGTAGCGCTTTTCCAATCTTAGCGATCACTCAAAGCGCTTTACAACACATGTCAGCATTCACCCATTCACACACATTCATACAGTCAGAGGCCGACCTCCACCACCTGAGCCACAGCCCTAATCTCCACTCATTTACAGTCATCATTCCAACAAGAAAGCAGGTTCATTTGGGGCCTTTTTGCTATAAAGCGTCATATTTACTGTACAGACATGATGAATGGTATTGATCTCTTCATCCATGTCAAAGATAGTAAGCATACAAGCGCATTTCCCAAAATGTTGTATTATTCCTTTAAATCAGATGATGCTTTTTTTTTTTTTACATGACATTTCAATTCGAAATGCACCTTATTTTAACAAAAATAAATGGGGCAGCCTTACCCTTTATTCCTTTCCTGAATGTTTGCTGAGTGTACTTCAGGCCGGACACAATTTCCTTGTTGACCTGCAAAAAGCAACATGAGTCACATCCTGCTGAACAGCTTCCCATCACACAGAGAGCTGGAGCAACACCATCATGACTTCACCGGTTTCACACAACAAACAGAAGAATCCAGACTCTCTCACCTTGAAGTTGATCTTTATTCTGTATTCGACTCCCTCCTTCAGCACAAATGGGTTCTTCTTGAAGTTATCCAGGTCTCCTGGGAGGGAAAGAAACACAAGAACAAAGAAGTCACGCAAGAGTGAAGACTGTCAACATGCAAGCATTTTACACGTTCTAAAACTAAACGGTTGATAAAAAAAAAAAAAGTATGGATTTATTGATTTAGTTTTATCAGAGAAAAAGGGAATACATTTTTTAAAAGCAAAGTCAAGTTGTATTTAGATTTTTAACACCATGTAGTATCGACACTGACCACCAGGTGGCACAGTGAGCTCAGCTCTCCTGCTCTGCTGTAGCTCAGTGTGACTACTGGCAGGAGAGCCATCAGGAAATGGCTCATTAACCCTCCTATACAGAATCATGTCATTACAAATTAGCAGACTAATAACCCCGCAGGTCATTTGGTCTATATTTGCACACAAGAATGGGAGTGATTAGTGTTTAGAATTAATGTTACTATGAGTCAATTCTTCCAGTTTGTCTGCAGTAAGGAAAGGCAGATGCCTAAATGTTGGCTTCTGTACAAATCAGGTAGAAAAAGATTTTAGATGTGAACTATAAATCATCAGTTTTCACTCTAAACAAGTTGCTGATCTCAAACTGCCATTACTGCTCTACTCACCCTGCAGGTCGAGGATCAGAGGGCCTGGGGCCGCCTCACATAGCAGAGTCATTCGCATCACCTGGACGTTGGGGGCTTTGGGATCTAAGAGAGAGAAAGGTCACGGTATTGCCTTTTTCAAAAATATGGTCAGACAAAAACAAAAAAACTTAACTACTTTCCTCCATGGCCTTTTTCTTCCACTCTATGCAACAAGTGTCACAGTTGCAACTCTGAAACCGTTTGAAAAAACGGACAAAACTATCGACAGAACTCTGTTGGAAATGTGCAGACTAACATGGTTATTAATACCACAGCTCTGATAAACTCCAAGTAGTAGCCAGACCCCTTTCCCAGCCCTCAGATGTTTTCACATGGGCTTCAGGACCAGTGATTGGATAATCTACTCACCACAAAAGATTATTTAGCAAAAAATACCTGCTACTGAGTAACTGGATACTGGTCCACAACCACACAGAATATGAAGTCACGTTGAATAAATAAAGTCACAAAATTCAAATGATAAAGCATTTCTTGAACTTTTTATGATCTTTATTTTCCAGACTTGGACCAGGTCTCATCGTTCTCTCCAAATGTAGCTGGTAGAGTGGACATTTTTATTATTTTTTTTTTTTTTTACCAAAGCCATACTACTCGCAAGCATAAATATTATATAATAATATATATAATATAATGTAATATATATGACAGAAATTACTTACATCAGACATAGGTATGAATCGGTTTAAAAATTTGGTGTCAATTGTCTTACTTAACAGGGATAATTTGGGTTGTATGAGGTACTTATGGTCGGCACGCCCCAGTTTGGAGAAACCGACGAGTTAAGACACAGAATGGTTAGTTCGGATTCACTCAAGTCCCACAATAACATAAACAAACTAACCAATAGAGTCAGCGGTAAACCAGCAACCCATGTGTTTTAGAGAATACACTGACTATGGATAAAGAACCTCATACATCCCCACTTCAAACAATCCTAACTATCCCTTTCACAGTTTTCAATACTCTGAGTAACTTGATTGTTGTTGTCACAACAAATAACTAAGGTTTGACTATTGGTAATGCAAACACAGAGCAGCAGCTTTTACAGCTGTTGGAGAGAATGTTATGGATACACAATTACACCTTTGAATACATAACCTATTACAAGAAGTACATTTGCATCCGATGGCTGTAATGGTGGATGAAATGAAAAGATCGAGATGTGTGCTTATCTATTAGGGTGGTAAGTTAGTGGCTCGGGTTACATTCACAGTTGTTCTAGAAGATCCTCAGGGTAACTTAGTGGGAATCACTAACCTGCACCCACAACAGCAGCACCCTTGCCCAGCAGTGCCTCCTTGTACTTGCGCAGGCTCTCATCATCTTGGTCCAGCTCCTGGATCTCTTGTAAGCTCTTCTGGGCGGGAGGCTTGTAGTTAACAGGGCAATCGCCCTCTTCGTTGGCTGCTGCAAGGGCTGCCAGCTGCTCTGGTGTAGGGTCTTGCTCTGCCATGGTGTGCTAATCACAGAAAGAAAAAGTGACAACAGAGAGGTTAGAGGACAGGAACATAAAGTAATAAGGACTGACAGCAGGACTCCACACAACATGCTGCTTCCCTTTTTACTCTTTACTTTGATTTAATGAAATTGATCCTACAAGTGGAGCAAGGCAGCACATGGTTATAAGACGTATAGACTGCCGGATGATTATAACGGATTATTTATCCAGAGGGAAACCTCAGTGACTTTTGACCTGGGGAGCCTTTAGCAATGTAAAGCAGCAGTTCATGTACAAACAAACACCATTAACCATGTGGTTTTTCTTAAGTTTGGAGATTAATACTGTAGAGTGGAGCATAACGGAAGTATGAACATATTTTAAACAGCTCTGTCCACACAGAGGGACAATGTTAAAGATGACAACACACAGACCTTGCTGTGAATAGTTCAGACCACAGATAGCAGGCTCGTTTGACAACAAAAGGTTTCTCAGTAAAATATACACAAAGCACTGTGTGGATCTTCACGGGTAACCATGTTTGGCAAGCGACGAGGCCTTTTTAAAAAAAAAACTTTTGTCAGTGTATGCGCACAAACATGCACACTAGCAGAGACAGGAGCCAGGACATGTGACCATCTGGCTCCCTCAGTCTACTTGGTGGTGGAGCCAGATTCTCTGGGGGGGGGGGGGGGGGGGGGGGGTCACAGCAGTGACATACAGAAGAGGCCAGAGGTCAAGAAGCTGATGATTATCTGAGCTCCAGGCTTCTCCCTCACTTGTCTCTCAGAAAAACAGCAGTGTTAATGTGGCCATATACACCCAGCTGCACTGACACACCAGTCACTCCTGATTAGAAGTGAGGACGCTGATCCTGAGCAGGGAACGTCACAATAACATCGTGAGATCATCTTCATTTTTGTGAGAACATAAATGCTACAAAATGCCATTGTTGCTCATAAAATGCAGTTAGGGGGAGAAAAAAAAAAAAAGGGATTTATTAATAACATCTGGTGCACATATGCTGGCTGCAGCTATAGAACGCTGATCAACACCTGCGAATGCCAAGAGGATGACACACACACACACACACACACACACACACACACACACACACACACACACACACACACACACACACACACACACACACACACACACACACACACACACACACACACACACACACACACACACACACACACACACACACACACACACACACACACACACAGTTAGAAGAAGTGATACTATTTAGTAATGTCAAACATAGGACATCTACCTGTGGGATCAGACACATTTAAAATCTGACTTTTATATTGCCACTGAGAAAACATTCCCCTCAGTCAACGGGCATCTACACCCTCAAATTTCTCATTCTCAATGTTTTTGACATTTGCATGTTGAAAGAACCTAACTTCCTGTATATGAGTGAGTTCAACAGAGCAGGAACCAGAGCTGTCAAACTGCAGAAGAGGATTTATCGCGCTGAAAAAGTAAAACTGCATCCTTAAATTATGTTAAAGAGTTAAAACAGGCCCAAGAAGATCACTGCTTTAATGTCAATGTGACCAAATCCGTGTACAGAAAAACCACTACTTTAAAAATAAAAGGGGAAGACATAAGGTGATAAATACATTGCTGTAAATAATTCCTTGGTATTTGTTAACCCGGTTTCGTTTACTGTTGCAAATCAGTGCTAACGTCCGAGTTAAAAGGTCATCACAAATCAACACAAGGAAGCTAACAAATCAGACAAATGCAAACACAGGCTTCACATGCTATATATTTATATTATATTTATATTTTTATTCTGAGGAACCACAATAAATCACACAATCTGACACTCCATAACACAACACAAAAAAATGGTTTGTCGCTCTGCCTGTTTACTTAGCGCTTTTCTCTTTTCTATTGTGCCGGCCATATACAGTTGGGTATTAGCCAAGCAGGAAGTGAGAACACAGCACAGTTTTTCCAAATGGGGCCTCTGTGCTTCCATAAAAACACAAATTCCTTTTCTGCAAATAGCTGCTCAGCTGTGTGTGAATGTTTCTGGTCGAAGGGAATGAGTTAGAGGCTACTTGTTGCACAGAGAGAGAGAACGACAGGAAAACACCAGCAGATAACACAGCGATGCTGCTATATCATTCTTAAAGTACCGACAAACAGGTCGTTTTTCTCACTTCCTCTACTCTCCTGCAGTAAGTTGCAATGTGATTGCAGCCTACCAAACTGTCACAGAGAAGGAAGTGATGGGTCCTTTTGAAATGCGTATAGACATATAAGGCTTCTGCCAAAGATGAACGATGACTCAAATAATCAAGAAAAATAACCAGCAGATAAAAAAAAAAATCGATAATGAAAAGTTGTAGGACAGCTGGATTTAAGTCAAATTTTTTATATTTCTCAAGTAAAATATTAAAAGTTTAGTATATTTTCACTACCTTCAAATCACTATAACTGTCTCATTAACATTATAGAAAATGATGTATACAAACATTGTGTAGATTCATGCTGCATTATTGTCCTTTTTACACTGTAACTATAGTAAGTCATAGCTTCGTGTGCATGACACGGTGCAGCTTTCCTGCACACTTTCACTGTCAACAGCATAGTTACCAACAAAATCACGAGCAAAATAAAAATAAATTGTTTAAGTGCGTTATGCAACTCATCACTCATAGATACCATTTTAACGGAGTATAAATTGTCGAAACAGCAACTTAAAAAGGCTCATGCACTGAGTAAAATGGATTAGTTTGAACAATATTGACCCCATCACCCTCATAATGATGCGCACTTTTTCTGGCCAACAATGCGGGGCTATGGCTAACTGGCTACTTATCCGAGAAGAAAAGGCCTGGTCACTGTTCAGCCTGCTGGGAAACAGACACCAAGTAAACTCAATGCACATTAGTGTCCTAACCTCCACCTCCACAGACCTGCACGCAGCAAAGGATGATAATCTGTTAGTTTGACAGGGCTAAGCAGCACAGTTTTACAAACACATCCGGCTTGGCAGCGACTAAGTTCTCAGATTAGGCCTGTTCCTTAGCAACACAGTTGAGCAGTGAAATTATAGAAAGTGGGATTACGGCTAATAAGGCATTCAGGGACAAGAGATGAAAGTGTTTTGGAGGTGCGACTGGTGACCCATCAGGAGGATTCTCTTTGACAGGAGAGGCATTAGTGTCATCAAACGTTACTGAAGATGATAGATCAACAAGCTCAATGAGGACCAGGGAATCCGAGGGGGATGATATGATACAGGCTATATGAAGTGGAGCTGTGTACTGAATGAATTTTTTTTTTTTTTTTTTTTTTAAAACATTCAAAGCTTCTATTGAGGTTTTTTAATAAAGCTCGGAATGTCTGTAGTCATATTTTAGGACGTCATCAACCCAATAAAAATAAAAAAATCCAAAAAGAAAAAAAGCTTGATTTGCAGAAAGTGATTCATCAGATTAACAAAATTAGTCTTTTGTTTTTATTTTTTTTATTAAAATCAACTTTTCTAATGAAAACAACCACCACTGGAACCAAATTTCAAAAACTGTAGAATACTATTAATATTAGTGTAGCCTAATCTTTATCTGCAACTGTGCAGAAATACTGGGTTTAAACAGAATCAATAGAAAATTCAAAAAGCTGCGCAGCATTCAAAAGTTAATTTAGAATTTAAATGTCAATGTAATGAATAAAGCTTTGAAGCATCAAACTAGTCGGTACACCACTAATATATTATTTGGTAAATATTGGCTATCCAGAGTGGTAAAGCTGAGGAATACAAAGCTTTAGATCTACATCTTAATGTACGTATGGGCCTTATGATGCCATTCATCATATACATAGTAGCTGCTCCGGGTCAGGCTCTTCACAGGAAGGAACACATGAGGAGGAGGAACAATGTGGCAAAGGTGATAACCCAGCAGGCCTATGGCAGCCAGACATCAGAAAAACATGAACAGGAGCTCTATAGTTCGTGCACAGTAGAGTCCCCTTTACTGATCATTTGAGAAGTGGAAGTCTCACAGCTGATAATACTTAAGTACTGTTATTAGGGACACATCACCCATTTGCCTCAGAGACAACAGGATATGAACGCTCACTTCACTAAAAGTGACAGAGTTGGCAGCCTTTGTGAAGTGACCTTCACCTCCCTTTTGAAGAAGTCGCTCACAGATCTATGGCTGCTTTGATCTCCGATAGTCTCTTTCATGCAACACCCTGCCAGAGACCTTTGCATTTGTCCCTTTTATCCACACATTTTCCCTTTATTAAAAACTGATCAAGTATAGGTGAAACACTCAACATTTTGGCCCCATTGACCCTCCTCAGGTTGTTGTAAATAACTGATTCTGCAACAGTTCTAATGCATCTGGAGCTGTTGAAATGAGCACATCCTTCAGCAATATGTCAGCAAAAGCATCAACTACATTTCATGTTCAAAAACATTTTTCATGGATACAATTGAACATACTTTGATTTGTCAGCTGAGGTTCCTGTGTAATCAAACTCTTATGTAAACCAGCAGCACTAGTTGAATTGTTTTTTTGACCATAATGTTGATTTAGGCTTTCAGAGAATCACCTGAGGCTCACCAGCTGCAAAAAAGTAGAGCTGTGATAACAAGAATTGGGATTTTCTTTAAGTGGAAACAATACAAGTAATGGCCGTGCCAAATACAATATAAACCCTTTAAAACCTGTATATTGTGTAATCTGCATACCGCTAAGCCTTTATACTTGATGATATAGTGACGAGGTAGCAGCAGTAGCTTCTTAGTTCAAACAAGGCTTTCCTTGCGTGTCAGTTTGCCACTAGGCATTTTAGTCTGTCAAGTAACGACTGCAAACTTCCTTTTTCCGGGCGAGGTGATTCATATCCTTTTAAGCGCTTAACCACAGTGCAAATCTGAAGCAAAACTCATCTTCTTAACGCTCCACCTATAAAGGCGAATCCAACCTAATAATTATTTTAAAGATGTTGTAATGATATAAATGCAAAAAGGGCACTGGTTAGATGTCATGTCAGTAGATACAATCATGCTGGGTCCTACCGAGCGGAGGATGTAGTGAAACACATACTAAAGCTTTGAGGAAGTGTTACACTAAGAGCTTCTGTCAGAGCTGATGCAATGCAGAGGAAGCCAGCATCAAAAGCAATAGAGAAGGGTTGAGAATAAAACAGATACATTAGCTAAAAGGAACAGAATAGAAAACTTGTTACAAGCTTGGGGTTGTTGCTTCAGCGAAAAGCTGTTGGCCGAAGAGTCTTTCAACCAAAAATAACGTTTGCAGGATGTCCATCACAGAAATTGGTAGATCAGTAAAGAGGACTAATCTGATCACAAAGAAAATGAGCCACAGAGAGAAGTGACGGGGAGGGAAGAGGAGAAAAAAAACATGACTCTATCCCAGGAAGAACCAGAACAAATAGGAAGCTTTAAAAATAGCCGGTGAGAAATCCCTGCATGCACTTGCAGGAAGCTGGCAGTGAATGGGATAGACAAGGTGCCAGCTGAAAGGTCAGGGCTTATTCCCAGATTCGGGTCTGCCTCCCAGGGCAACAGCCTCGGAGGACGTGACGGCATCTTCACAATGAAGAATTACAGCTGTATAAAGGTTTCCTTCAAGAATAGCAACAAGCCGATACAGGTGGTTTTAAGACATGCTTAAAAAAAGGCACAAAAATCAGGGTTGAATAATTCAGACGCATGTGCTTTATAAATACTACCAACATTTCCCAGCATTGAAGCCCATCATTTGTGAGAGGATGTGCTTCTGAGGGCCGCCGTTGAGGCTGAGGAAGGTCAAGTTCTGGCTGAGGAGGACCACACAATGTGAGAAAGAAAGGCTTCATTACTAGCTCACATGGGTCTGTGTAGGGGAGGGGGGCTGGCTAGCATCCCTGCACCTAGTCCCCTGTGACGCCGAGCTAAAACAGAAGAGGCCACTGACATGATTCGTCATGGCCGGCTTAGAGAGGTTCCTAACGTTGAACAATGCGTAGGGGAAAAAATGCATTTGAAAAAGACTTAACCGTATATTGGTCCCCAAAATACTTTAAAATGAGATCAAATAGACAAACCAAACAAATTGTAGCATTAGTGAAGCTGTAACCAGCAGATATAGAGGATTGTGTCACTTCAGCACCACAGACTGTACGCAGCTTCACTTTCTACATATGAGCTAATATGTAGAACATTTTCGGGTTCAGGTCTGTGGTTTTGGCCCTCGCACTCCTTACTGTGAGCTGCTTAAAGATACCTATGATTTTAGAGAAATATCTACAATGAGTTTTTTGTAGTTCATTCTCGGGGCCAAGCAGGTCAAACCAGAGAAACTGCCAAATGAGACACCTGCCCCGGCTGCAAGGCTTCAAATTCTCAGGTTGAGACAAAGCCTTGACAGAAGTGTGTTATCTGAAAGATAAATAAATCCTCCAGGCTATTTAACACACACAACACACACAGACAGGAAGTAAAGGGAGGATTCACGGTTTGTGTGATCTCTTTGAGAAATCACTTATCAGCCATTCAGCTAAGCACACAGCTTAACTATTACACACGAGGACATAAAGGGGGCTGTCACTTGAAGCACATTTGATCTCAGCAGATGTAACCAAAGTGCAATTGACTAAGACAGCCTTTAAAAAGCCAAAATGGTGGCTGGTTTAAAGTGTGTGAGTGTGTGTGTGTGTGTGTGTGAGTGTGAGTGTGTGTGTGTGTGTGAGTGTGTGAGCCCTCCAGGTCAATTCAAATGAAGAGACAGTTTAGTAGCAGGAAGTGGAAGAAAAAGTTCCTTCTGTGCCACATGACAGTCGAGTCACACAAGTATTTAAAAAGAAGACTAAAGTACTCCTTTGCATAAAATGTTGGTCCACTAGTCAGCGCATCCGCTCTTTTTCTGAGTTATTGCCAACAATTAAATCCAATGGATGATCGTTACCTACCCTACCTAACGGTGGCAGCTCAGATCAGGCTCAACACCCGGAAACGAACAACTAAAGACTGCTTTTCTCTCTCCCTCTCTCTCTCCATATATAAATATATACAATATAAATATATATATATAAAATATAAATATATATATATAAAAAATATATATATATATATATAATACTGACTGCCGCCGAAAAACTTATAATGACTAAGCAATTAAAGGATTAAGAGTTTGATACACTAATACTTCGGCTAAAATAAGATAAATGCAGATTAAAAAGCCACAGCCTTGACTGCAGGAAGTTGTTCTTTGGTAAACAAATTCCTGCTTTCATTGGGTAACGTTAAGTTGCTACTTCCTTATCAAGTGCCGAAAAACTTGCTAACTAGGCTAAAGCACCGCAGAGATGTATGCTAAACGTCTAAAGACATATCCACTCGCCTAAAATGAGTTTTTGGAAGAGTTTAGCAATTGTTTCATCAACTCTTACCGTTATACCGCCGGTAGGCTGGGACAGTCTCCTGAATGCTGGTGAGACCGGGCGAAATGAAGCGGCGGAGGAAAAACGGAGCTAACGGCCGCGCACAGGGGACACAACGTCCGGTGTACTGCCTTCAAAATAAAAGCTGTTTCATAAAATCTCTTTCAGTCAATGCACTTAAGAATTAACAAGAGAGGTTTTCAAATGTTGACAACCTATAACCTATAAATTATTTTATGTACATGTTTTATTAGGATCTTTTAACTATGACAGAAAAAGTCATATGTCATAAATCTTTTAGCCAAATTCTTTAAAACATAGGTTTACAAGCCAAAGGCCCCTTTTCACTGTTTTTTTTGAGAAAGATTTGGAACTGTACATAAAAACTATTAAATCTTGTAACAATAAAAAGGCCATAAAAAATATGTATGTAAATATACAATTACAAATTGTGCCTTTTTTCTTTTTATTATGTATTTACTTTTTTTATGTATATATTTTGGTCTATTTCTCTCACCTTCTGCGGTATCCCCCCTGGCATGTTTGAATGTATGAATTTGCACTGCGTTTCTTATAGTAATAATAAATACAATAATAATAATAAACAATGAAAAGTGTTTGTTTATTTGACATTTGGGATAACCATCAGACTATCGACTCACATCAATTTACTTAAGTACAATTGTGGAATTCTTTAATTGAGTATTTCTATTATATGTTACTTTCTAGTGCTAGGATATATTTGAAAGAAAAACATTTTTAACTCCACTACATTTATTTACATTTTCCATCTATTTTTGGTTACCGGTTACTTTTCAGATTAAGATTTTATGCAGAAAACATGTGATAATCTCATAAGAGGCATTGCTGTAGATTAAACTACAGTATATTAAGTAGTTAAAATGAGCTTCTCCTTGATCAATTGCAAAATTAAAATGCTGCTAATGCAATAAGAATCCGCTCTTGAAATATACACTTTGATGGTGGGCTTTCTGCGTAATGAGTACTTATTTGTTTTATACTTTTATAAGTGTTACATATCTTTAATTAAGTAGCCCTACAATTATTAAAAGATTCAAAAGCAGTATTTTTTACATTGTGATATTACTACTTTTACTTAAAAGATCTGAATACTTTTACATTTATATATTTGTAAAATGTATGTAATGTATAGATAAAACTACATAAATACAAAGATCTTTTTTCTTTTATCATGAAAACCTAACCGGAAACAATTGAAACCTTTGTGTCTTTACAAAGGCTTCCGGGAAAATTACAGGCGTGGGCATGCAGAGCTGTGCAGCACACTCAGGCATGTTACTTTGTTCACTTCGGCTCATTCTTTGAGCTGACATCCCCCTGAAGCATTTGAGAAACTGTAGAAGTTATTTAACCAAGAGGTACTAGTCATATATATATATATATATATGTATATATATATATATATATACACATATATATACACATATACATATATATATACATATACATATATATATACATATACATATACATATATATACACATATATATATATACATATACATA
>CALSCE010009453.1:779810-844810 GCA_943593645.1 Bovichtus variegatus | reverse complement strand
TAAAATATTCTGCACATTTGCAACAACCACCCTTCTGTGCAGACAGGAAGGGACAACAATCCGGAGGTGCCATATTTCTTAGCTGGTGTCCATCTGAGAAAACAAGAGTGAAATTAGACAGCTGCAGAAATGTGATTTGCTAATTGAATTGAACTTGCTCAATGACAGCTGAACCTACCCTGGCATTGTAGGCGTCTAACTGGGCGTCAAGTTCCTCTGCTGACAGCTGCTGCTTGCTACTACCACCGCGGCCACCCCGGCCTCGTCCTCCACCGCCTGCACCACGTCCCCCGCGACCTCTCTGCACGCCTCTGAATCCGCCCCCACGATTTCTGTTCATGCCTCCTCCACCACCTCTGTTCAGACTGAAAACAGGGAGCCCATCACACTCTGTCCAATGTTTAAGTCAAGTTGCTTTACTTTATTTTATAAGAAGCCTGCCACACTCACCCCTGCATAGGTCGCCTCTGTGTGTCAATCTGTGACGTGACGAGCTGTATGTTCATAGGCCGTCCTAGAGAGACAGGTATCATGGTCACAATTTAGACAGGGCATTAGTGCTGAAACCAGTCATGTAATTTGCCAGGCAGATAAGTCATGATCTTAGACTAAATCAAAAAAAAAAAAAAAATTGTAACCACAAAATGTAGTGAAACTATTTATGCATTCATAATTTAAAGAAAGAGGGCACAATGCATAGGATTTGCGTTTGAGGCATACCATCAAGTGGGATGCCGTTGTACTGTTTCATGGCCTTGAGGGCATCTGCCCTCCTTTCAAAGTGGACATCTGCGGTTCCCAGGCTTCTTCCCGATCTGTCGTAATGAACTGCAGCCTTTTTCAGAGTCCCAAATTCAGCAAAGAGTTCCTGAAAAAAAAAAAAAAAAAAAACTTCCTGAGTAGCTATTCCTTTGCCCAACGTTTAGCACACAAACACATGGCAACATGCTTCACACAAAGTCCAAGTACCTGAATGTCTGCATCCGAGACCCCAAAGTCGAGATTGGAGACGAGGAGCTTCCCGCCAGTTTCCACACCACCTCCTCCGCCACCTCCAACAGGGCCACTGAAGCTGCTAAAGCCGTTGTCAAACATGTCGTGCTGCCACTTATCTGGAAGCTGTTTGGGCTGCAACAGATGAAAGAGAACGCACCTGCTGACTTCAGGATCCCCTTGCCTCTGTCAATCACAGAGTCCACACGGCTGGGTGTTGGGGCAAGCAGGGGCTCCACTTCCAACAGGGCCAGGGTGCTCAGTTCCCCCAAAAGGGTCCCCAAAATTTTCCCTGCCCACCCCATCACAACAAGCAAGTGAATCCAGTTCAGACAGGAAGACATGCACATGACAAACAACTTTTATATACACACACTGTATACAAACAAAAACAGTTTGTCTGGCATTTGCTGAGAATGTTTATATAATTTACTCAATGACTACGTAAAAATTGAGCAATATTTAATATCCCAAACCCAACCACAAACACTATACTAACAACAACTTGCCCACCCCGGCTAGCTACCAATATTTCCCATTGTTCTCTTGCCATCTGCTCCTCCACCAAATGCTCTCCAGATAAGATCCTCGGGTACACAGGGGGTCGCCATCTGAAGCAGTGTTGCCTCCAGCGTTGCACCGTGTTTCCTGGACCGCCCAAAAGTTCTCTACCAAGCCACGAAAAGGGCTTTCATGAAGGGTAAGCGTCCATAAGATGAGTCGACAGGAAAAACAACTAGATATGGGCCAGCTATCCCCTCTATCTGAGCGTGGCTCGTCTGAGCGTCCATTTTGAGACCACGCCATTTTGATTGGGGCTTTGTTGGGCATGTCTAAATAATCATTCACACTTAAGGAGTGAAGGTCTGCCGTATGTGAACACTATCAGGGGGGGTTGAAGTCCACTGATCCATCCACAAGTAACAGCCACACCGGTTGAAAGCCACCAAACAGGTTTTGTTGTGAAACCCGCCAGCCACTCCCGGACAAAAGGCCGCCTGGTCGCTGCACCGGGAAAAAGGACAAAAACTATGCTCCCAAAGTGGTGGAAAAATCATTTGTGGGTGAATTTTCTCGATGAAGTAGTTTCCTCTTAGCATCATTTTGACATTTGGTGTGGAAAGCCGATATTGGCCGTGGGCTAGCTCTAATTTAAGGTGCCGGATTCAAAATGGCGCTGCCGAGGCCTTCACGATCCAACTTTGGCTAGTTAGCCAATATGGCTAACGCTCGCTCCAAAGGGCCTTTTCTTGAAAAACACATATGGGTTGTGGGAGAAGGGACACACTATGCATACAACTTCCATTAATGCTTAACCGCAAACCATTGAGCTCCCCTCGAAGGGGACTCGGCGGTTACAGCGAACATTTTATTCGCTTGAATAGCAAGCTAGCTAGAGGGTTAGCTAGCAGGCCTATGGAGAATAGAAGGATGTTAACCAGGCATTTTCAGGTTTGCCGAAGGTTTCTCCTTTTTCTGCTCATTCCTCTAATTTTCTCATACCCTGCTGTAAGGCGTTGGTCTGCCTCTAGCGCGGCTCAGGTTCTGTCGGTTCCTCGTGGGGCCAGATCCGCCGCCTCGGCCTCCAAATCCTCCACCGCTGCCTCCAAGACGCGCGGGGCCTCCTCCTCCTCGGCCACCGCCTGAGCCTCCGCGGCCTCGGCCTCTTCCACCCCGGCCTCCACCTCTCTGCTGCCTGTTCTGCTTGATAATGTCGTCTAAAGACATATCCATTTTATCCGCCATTATGCTGCCCCAATAATGCTAAACTGTCAAGAAAATATAAAAAAAATACACCCTAGACTGGATTTGTTACTCTCCTCGTCCCTTCACAACTAGACTCTCTCTGCTGAGAATATACAACACCCTAGCGTTGGGCTGTATATAGACAAGCGGGTTCAGTACGTACTGCACGTAAACACCACGTCATCACGTATACACGTGACGAGGACACATGCACCATTCCAAAATGTACTGTATAAGTAGCTTTAATCAACATGACTGACTGGATTATGTTTTTATAGTTTAAGTGTTGCTTCATAAATTCAAATTCAAACAATTTGTTAATCAATTGATTAGTTGATTGGCAGAAAATAAATCTCCAACTATTTTGATAATCAATTATTCATACAAGTCCATTTTAAAAAGAAATGCAAACGTTTTTATTGGTTCCAGCCTCTTAAATGTGAATATTTGCTGGTTTTCTAAGCCTTCTGTGACTTAAAACAAAATTTCTACAGTCAGACTACTTTGGTTCTAAGAAATTGTTTACTATTTTCTATATGGTTATGGACTAAATGATTAATCAAAGCATAAGAAAATAATTGATAATGACAATAATCATTGTCAGCAGTAATACAAATCAGTACAACCAGGATATAGCATAATTGTTTCTCCAAATGATCTGGCTTCATGAAATTCCCTACAATGTAAGATTCAGGGTAAATTTCCTTTTTACATGGCCAATATTTATGTAGGATCAATACAAGCAGGAGTACTGTAAAAGTCTTTTATTCAACATTTTGTTTCAAGGCTTAGGGGAGGGGGGTCAACCAAGGGCAGCATACTCGGGGAGGTCTCTACTTAGTAAAGTCCATTTGAGGGCAAGAAAAATTTATAATAAAAATGTTGGCCTTCTACATTGCATTTGGCTTCCAAAACTTGCCCATAAAGTGTATATCCAATGTGACCATTCCATTACTTCTACAATTTACTGATCAAACTATCTTCCAAACAAACTTAAAAAAAAAAAAAAAAGTAGTCAGCCCTTTCGCATTTTCCTCCAAAGTCATATAAGTAGCAGTATTAAAGAAAACAAGGTTTGTATTTAAGACTGCAGTCATTTGTGTCCTGTGGAGAGTGTCGACAGTTTGTATCTCAGCATCAGATGTCAGCAAATTTTGATGAAAGTTTGCATCAGTCCCATCCACATAAAGAATGTAAATATGAAGATTTTGTGACTTGAAAAAAAACATGAACCAAGAAACGAGAGAATTTGTGCTCCCTGGAATCCGGGTTCTTTTCTTCGTAGTCAGTTGTAGAGGGTAAAGAAAGAGACGGGGGCTGCTATGGTCCAGAGTTGAGAAATGAGATTGGCATTCTGTGCTAGACTGGCCAACAGGGCTGACTTTCTGGCTGATGGAGGAAAAGTTCTCGAGGATAATGGGTGGAAAGAAGCGACTGGACCATCCTGAGAAAGACTAGGACTTCTTGGAGTCCTGTGTGTTGCGTTTCTTGAGGTCACTCAGGTCCACTGGTGTGAAAGCTGCAAGAACAGATAGAAACAAGTTAACTGGCCTGTGCTTGATTTATTTTATCCTTTAGTGTGACAATGAAAATAAAATCCACTTCACTACTTAGTTACACTGTTACTTACAATGTAGGTTAGGATTTGGGTTCTTTTCCACATACTCCTGTGGTCCACGGTCATTACG
This sequence comes from Bovichtus variegatus, assembly GCA_943593645.1. Taxonomy (NCBI): domain Eukaryota; kingdom Metazoa; phylum Chordata; class Actinopteri; order Perciformes; family Bovichtidae; genus Bovichtus; species Bovichtus variegatus. Next base: position 840,383 of record CALSCE010009453.1, on the reverse strand, counting down.
TTCACTATTTTGTGTTGATCTGATGTCTCGGAGCACACACTGCCAGGCTGGGAAAAAGTAAAGACAACAATGATTTTGTTACATTTAGGAAATATTATCCTACCCTGCAGACTTGTTAATAATGACATAGCTGAAGGTTAATAAGATGTTCGACTTAATGAAGGTGAGACGTGTGTAGAAGTGTGAGAAGTGCTCAATCTATGAGACAGTGTGTTGTTGTTTTGCAACTTGCAAACTGATTCTTTAGCATTTTTCAAAGTAAGTGCTTCAATGTCAGTACTTGTACTCAGAGTGGGCAAATTAAATCATCTGATTCAGAAACTAGCACTATTTATACTGTTAATGAGGATGGTTCAAGTGAACAATGAAAACCAAGCTGAGGCGTGGTCTGTGGTCATTAGCACTTCACTGTCAATGTCCAAGGACTACCTCATTGACTTTACTGTTCTAAGGACTTAAATGTTCTGTGGAGTTTTTGACCATTAGTATCGCTATGGAGTGTTTTCCTATAAGTGGGTTCCCGTTAATCTTGTGCCTGTGCACGAGGACTCATGTGCAAGCGCGCGTGTGATACAATACATATTCAGGCTCATGGTTTCACATTATTTCACTTATCTACACATAGCAGTAGCACGCTAAGATACAAATGTATTTTGAGGAACGGAATGGATTCGACACATCTGTTAGACCTCAAGGATACACACAATGAGATTTTGGTGTTACTCACCAAATCTCATTGGAATGACAATCAGAATAGTAATGAGATTTGGCTAGTAACCCTAAAAGAAACTCCACAGGGAACCTTCAAAATCTACACAATAAAAAGGTGTGGTTCCCTTTGTTTCGCAAACAATGAAAATACATTCATCAGTGAGTATCAGTGGTAAAAATGAGAGACTGTTTAGTTTGGCCTCTTGCATTGTGGAGAGGAAAAACTGACGGACTAGGAGAACATGTTGTAATGCCATTGTTATTTGCAAATCGTGTCCTCACATTTGATTGGACACATAACCTGCTTTCTTGTTATATCAGCTGCCTTGAAAACTGCTAACAGTGTACTTATAGATTAAAGCGATATGAGCTGAAGTTACACGTGCCAGTATAACTGGCAATCTCCATGTAAGTGTTTACATATGCGATAAACACAATTATAAGGATTGTGTTTACATGCTGCACATTAAGTGATCAGAATGAAGAGTTCTGACCTGCACAATATAAACAATCCAGAAACACACCATGGTCAGATTGTTTTAATGGGTCTGCATGAAGCTCTTTACGCTTATTGGTTTACTGCTGAGCTTCAACTGAAGAAACCGTTTCATATCAATATACTACTCTTGTAGTTATGGAACACTCAAAGTTTATTTTTCTGTTCCTGTTTTTTCTAATGTTAATAGCTACAGGAAATAAACTGGTCTCCGACAACATTGTTCTGAGAGATGTATTATTCAAATCATTAGTAAAATAAAATGCTCAGATTATTTTTGAAAGAAATTTAACACATCATTGTTAGAATGCATACTTACTATCATGTATAAAGCGCACATTTTCCTCATGTGCTGGGGTGAAAAGCTCCCCAGTGTTAGTAGGGGATCGGGGGCTTGAAGTCCGCTTGTAACTATTCACCATCCTGGGAGCAGATGAGCTTAAAAAACAGAAAGAAAAGTAAAATTACATTAATTTAGTCTTAAAGTCTTTTACTTATGTTTACTGTAAATTAAAATTCAACATTACATTATTCTGTGTCTCAAGCTCAAAGCAGCACATACCTAAATATACATTTGATTACATTGTAATGAACACTATTGATACTGTCTATTTGTACCTGTGCATTGTTACAGACCTGGTCATTCTGTTTGCAGTCTGTACTCGCTCCTCGCTCCTCTATGATGAGTGGATTTGAAGAATAAAAAGGTTCAGAAGTCCTCAGCTGAATTCTAACAATAAACAACAATGGCAAGTATAACATCTCTATATGAGCTAGGTCAGTTTATAAATGAGGAGAGGTTAAGAAAATGATAATTACCTACTCTACTATACAGGAGACAGAGAGGTGACATGATTGAGGACTATACACTTGTTCACAGAATATATGAGATGACATAATAGGTATGATTAAAGTGTGAATTCCTTAAAATGATTCCCACTTAATTGTTTCTCTGAAAAGAGAAAAAAATGTCTTCACAATTTGTGATGTAAAAGTGTAAGAGAAGACTCCAAAGGATGTAGTGCAGTTAATTCTAGTCAACCAAGAATATTTTCTATAATTTTACAGCTGACTTGTTTGATTATTTGTGAAAGTATATTATGGTATTATTGTGTTGTTTGTTTGTGTAGTTGGAGAGTCTGGCGTGGAGGATTTATATCCTGTACCAGAAAAATGTCAATCTATTCCAACAAATAACAAAGGCCTTCATTTACATCAAAACTAACTCTAACCAATGACACTGCCGGTTAGCCCACAGAGATAAATGTGCTAGCTACTTACTAGTCACTTACAATAAATAATGTCATCCGAAGAGTTCTGATAAACCAAGTAACATTAGTAACAATACGAGTGTTGTTAACTCATAGTTTGTACGTTAACTAATTTCTATATATGCATGGTACACTGTGCGTATGGAAATAATGAACAAATATTAACGTTAGCAAGCCAAGCGGCTTTTGTTTACGTTTTCACTTTAGTGGTGTTAGCAGCAGGCTACAGAGACAAACCCAACACGTTAACCACTGGTCAAATTCTCAGGAACAAGACTATTTTTTGTCTCTAAAATATTTTCTGCTTATTGGAATTCGTTTCCCACTATAGCTATGTCCTGGACAGCTAACTACAGATTTGCTGACACAATAATTTCAGCTAACTTTAGCCAGCTAGCTAGCTAGCTAGCCGAAAGATTTAAATTGTCTTGTCGTAACGTTAGCTTCGATCAGCTAATAATTTGCTGGCGTTAACTGGTCCCAAATATTTATAAGAAAGTCACTAAGCGTAGCTATAACATTTTTCAAGATGTATGGTAAAGGACACACTGTTAAGATATTCTACAAACCTTTTTATAACCCTTCCTTTCGGTTTCTTTATTCACAGACTGTGTACGCCGTTAGACCTGGCTAAAACGTTGCCAATGCCAACCAATCATTTCCGGGAAAAGACCAAGGAACACGGAAGTGAAAGGGCTCTCACAACTACAATGTAATATCACAGCCAATAATAATAATAATACTACTACTACTACTACTAATAATAATAATAATAATAGTAATAATAGTAATAGTAATAATAATAATAATTGTAATAATAATTTTTATTTTTATAATAATAGTAATAATAATAATAATAAAAGGATTGTGAAGAAAGGGAAGATTCTAGGACAGTGTTTTGAAGTTAATTTCTGATGTTTTTCATATGCAGGAAGTTCCTGTTGCTTATTGTAGGGTAGGGTAAGGATGTTTTACACACAAAGAAGATGTCTGAAAGGCTACAGCCCGAAGACATGGTGGAGAAAATGCCGATGTGTTCTCTGTAGTTCTTGTAATACACTTTAATTTACCTTATACAGACTACACAATAGTCACATTTATAAAATGTTTCTTTATTTATGAAAATGTACAAAAATAATTATTGAGGAGAAAATTATAAGACTTTCATTGCTGACATTCATATTTCTACTACAGAAAACAACAGCAACACATCAGGGAATAATACTGCAGCAGTTAAAGTGCTGATACAGCATAAACTTGATGTTTGTTATTTATTTATTTATGACCATCAATGAATTATCAATTATTAATTTGGCTGATCCTCTCTCTGCCCAGCAGTGAGGATTCATAACTCTGTCTGTAAAACACAAACATCTCTGCCCAAACTCTGTGTTGTAAATTTCAAAACGCAGTATAATCATAGTTGGGAAACGTACAGTGCAGAGTGCAACCAGCTATTTAAAAAGTGACTGCTTAACACTAACACAATTGATAGAATACTTAAACCGAAACGCTCATGAGGATATATTAATGTAATTTCCTTCAGAAATAGTTAGATATGCTGACCTGGACCATAGTGACATATTGTTGGTACAACATGAGCTGAGAGTGGAGACAGGACGATATTCACAGATTAACATTTGCTGCAATGGTAGTATGACAAATACACAAATGCACAAATCAAAGTAAAATAAAATAACCACCAGAAAATAGAAATGCAGCCTGATTGAATATTGCTTTAAGCTGCAATTTAAAAAATAACTTTTGAAACTAACAAACAGGACCACTATCTTGCTTTACAGGATCAGTGACTCTGGCTATGTTCTTCCACCCTGTGTCACAGGTTTGGTTGGTATTGCACTGTTTAATACTGTTACATTTGTTTTCAGTCTTCTCTGTTGCTGCTTTTTTTGGGTCCACGATTTGGTGCCCAATCACACACAGCCCGTCTCGAACAGTTTGACCAGCTCTTTGCAGTCTGGGTCGATGAGGTCTGCGGGCTTCTCTCCGCTTTCGTTCTCTGCTTCTGTGCTGGCTCCCGTCGACAGCAGATAACTGAGGGGAGAATGAAGCAGAGCGTTGTTAGGCAGAGGTTCTCATAGACGTATGTATGTATATATGTATATAAACTTTGAATAGTTTATTATTACTGCAACTGACCATGTTCAATGGTTGTGTTTTTTCATTATTTCACTGTCTCGACTGTCAATATTCAGTGGTATTAGTGAAGTTGCATGTATTGAGTATCGTTTACATAATTTCTTCTTATGGATATAATTCAACACAGAACATCTTCTTTTTATTTTGACATTTTAGATTATCTCCCTTCCAATGATTTTCCTCTTTTTTCATGCTTAAATATCATGTTTGTTTCTGAAGTATTATGTCACTGTTTCATGTGTGTGTTTCTTTATTGCCTGTTGACAATGTTCAGAGTAAAACTACCAGCTTCATATTCAAAAAAAGTCGAATAAACTACTTCTTTTAAATTTTTTTATGACTAATCAAAAATGATAAGCCATCCCTACTTATGAGAAATCAGCAGGAGATGATGAAGTCTTTCATGCATTATTTTGTGCGATCATCAGTGTGCTAAAAAAAGGGAAGCATGATCGGTCAAGACTAAAAGGTTAAAGGGTCACCTGGCAATTTCCGGGTAACCGTCACTGCAGGCCATGTGAAGTGGCGTCCAGCCATCTTCGTCTCTCTGATGAACATCAGCGCCATATTTCACCAGCAGCTTCACCACCTCCAGGTTTCCTGTTAGCACGGCTTCGTGTAGTGCTGCCATACCTGCACACAAGACTACGTCAGTCCTCTGCAGCAGTTCAAGTCATTGACATTTAAACATTTTTGAGGCATCGATCCTCACTGGCTGGCATTAATTCTAATGTCAAATCAAATTTCCAAATTGCTGGACAATGTGATAAAAAAGTAAAAGCCGTGGAGACTTACCGGAGTGGAAGATCGTATCCACACGAACCTTCCTCGCTCTCATGAAACGACCAATTTGCTCCAAATCTCCTCGCCTAACAATATCCTGGAAGATGATGTCATTGGGGAAGTGCACAGTTCTCTTTGCAGGTGCAACAGGTATTACAGGTGCAGGGTTTTCCTGTGCTTGTGTGCGATGTGTTGAACTGTACCGTGACCCTTTGCTGTATGAGGGGGTGTACGTTGATGCCGCCTTGTAAGTGGACGTGTATCGTGACGGGGTGTAATGTGTCGTGCTGTACTGCGTCGGGGTGTACTTTGTTGTGGAGGTGTATGTGGACGTGTAGTGCGGTGTAGTTGGTGTGTAATGTGAGGGAGTGTAATAGGTAGGTGTGTATGTTGGCGTGTACTGTGAAGTGCGTGTGTACGTTGGTACATAGTTGTTGTACTTCATCCCTGCGGTGGTTGCGGCTCTGCCTCCCCCTCTGCTGTCGGCCCAGGAGGAGGGAAATGAGAAATCCAAAGAAAAGGCACCAATCCAATAAAATCCTTTGCTCTGTGTCCTTTTTGTCCTCTCCTCGCTTGTTTCTTATCCCTTTAGTTCCCAACTGGAGTACCTCCTGCTGTTACTGCAGAACACGAGATTCTCAAATCCTGCGCTTCACTATGATCCAATCTCCTTGTTTTAGCTCGTAAGGTCCTCTTTTTCTCGCCGGCTGTGAATTTCTCCCATCTGAATTTGAAAAGAGTTTTCTCACAGTCTGTTTGCTGTTGCACAGAACCGTTGTCTGATGGGGAAAGTGGGAGAGGACCCCTATATACCCTCTGTAGGGCTATTTTAGGGCCTAATATCCAGTGACTTCAGCTTACAAATGAGTGGCCCTTGTCCGGCTCCTCCCTCTGACACTGCACCCACCCCTCATAAAAAATGTTGACAACCAAAATGTTCTCTTTGGGCCTCGCATGAGATCTTCCCACATAAACATTTAAACAAGAATGAATAACATCAGAGCTACATATTGACAGAAGAGGGAGACTATACCTCAAATGCACAGGAGTCTTCATTATTTTGGGTTCTTTTATAGCAGTTATACACGCCAATTTTCTGTGAATCACATCGTTTTGGTTCTATTAGTGAGAGAAATGTATTACAGGACATAAACAACAGCAAATAGAAACAGCACATGATGTCATTTTGGCATGTGTTGTTGATTTGTCTGCTCCCGTCCTACCTGATGGTGCAATATAACGTAAGTTATACCAGAGACATTCAGGGTTGATTAGAACACACACACACATAATATTTCTAAATATTCCTTCTTGTATTCCCCGTTGACCCGTAGGTCCGCCATGTGACACTTCATGCTTGCCCTTTGCATCATAACCAGATACACCAATACAATTCGCCCACTGAGGAGGTCATATGTGGGAGTGTAGTCATGACCAACTGAGGCCCTTAAACGCGTCCTCTCCCTTCAAATGCCGCTGAAAAGTCACATGATTACCAGAAATGCAGACATTTACAACACTGAACTTTTGCCTCCCTAAATAAGATTGACGCACTTAATGCAAACATGTTGCATTTCTCATAAACAGAAATGCTTTTGATCTTCTTTTTTTGTTACACTTTGAAAATGTCAAATTCAAAATGTAGGTTTTTGAGTGTCATGCAGTACGTGTGAATGGTGGTGCAACGTTGTGCTGGTGCCACCGCAGCTGTCCCCACACAGATTTCTACGATGGGCAGAGCTAGTTATAACTGGTTCACAAATCCTTTGGAAGAAGTCTTGGGCATTTCACAGATGCTGCCAATGTAACAGGGGAAATAGCGTAGCTGCCAATCTCAGGTTTTGGTTTCTCACCATACCTCCAACCACTTAAAATATGACCATGCTCCAGAACTTGATCTCCCCTGTTGTCATTTGCAGCTATTCTAATGCTCTGCTGCATATTCCACATGCTTAACTTTTTGGTATACATTTTATTCATATACTTAATAACTTTAAGGGCATCTGCTCACCCATCTTCACAATTATAACAAGGCTGTCATACAGCAATTGTGCGCAATACAGAAAACCTGCAGATAACTTTGTTTCAAAGTTGAGAACATAAATTATTCACAATATCATGCACTGTTTAGGACCGTTTTATAGCATATTTCCAGTTCACGTGGATCAGATTATCCCAGCAGGAAATTATCAATTAATTTCTGCTATGGTAAGATTTGAACCCAGCTCTAAATGCCAACACAAATTATTATTCATCACCTCCCTGCACTACTGGTCTCTAAATATGGGGGACAGGGGACACAGGCTTAGAGTTAATGTCTAGACAAATTGAAGTGAGAGTATTTGAATGTTCACAGCTCGGGGAAGAGACTTTTAGAAGCGGCTATCAGGTTTCAAAGTCTCTTATATGGTATTGAGGGGGTGCAGGGGCGTCCCTGAACACTGGTGATACTCCCTTCACGCTTCTCCACTCACACTTCCTCGCCAGGAGAAACGAGAACCTCAGCATGTGGAAAATGTTTGTTTGTTGAGGCCTGCTCCTGGACAAATGCTAGAGCGAGGTCCCACAGGTTACGGCTCCTTGCTATACATAGTCCCAGGCTGCCTCGCATGTTATGATCTGTCAAATTACCAAGAAGTCAGAGTTGAAAACATTCTAGTGTATGGAACATTGCCAAAGACAATGTTAGCAACAACAGTCTTTGACAGGAAAAGGATAAAGTGACACGTGGTGTCACCAGCTCCTTCAATATGACCTTTTAGTTTCTCAATACGGTCCCAAGTCTGTATAGCTGTATCTCTGCTCAAGGATATCATATCTACTATCAATATCAAAACAACAAAGATATATATTGCCAAATAACAGGATAAGCACATACCGCTAAATGTAGCCTATGTATAGTGTTCTTTATGTTATTGTAATATCCTCAATTTCTGTTTAGCGTGCCCATTTTGTTTATATGTAAAGTTGTCTGTACTTTTATTGTATGTCTGTATTGTATTTTTATGTTCTGGACCGCAGGGAGACTAAAGAGGCCCACCCATGTGCTTCTAATGGGGATCCTTAAATACACAATAAACAATATCTAGAATATATGCTTTATTAAATGCTCCAACACGACCATGTCTTTGTGATCAGAGGCTCAGGGAGGAAACACTCCCACCCTTCTCAGTAATCTATTGGCTGTAGCATGTCTGACAAAAGGTTTTGAATAGATACTAACAATAAAGTGTATGTTTCTCATATTTTAATCGTTTATATTAGATTTACTCAGGTACCTGTCCATTTATATTGTCTGTAATTGTTTATCTCCGAAAATGAATATAGAATATAGTTGTTGCGAGGACTAAAATTCTCTCTGCATTTTCTGTTGGACTAAAATAATTCAGATTTAAGTATATAGAGACCAAAAAGTGCATGAATCAGCTCATTAAATATCTACCACGTTTTAATTATTAATGGCAGAAAGTAAACTCCCCAGAGGCTCTTAAAAACCCCACATTCCCTGCAAATTAAGGGAAAAATACAGAGGACATGACCGCAGTGTCCTCAATGATAGCTGCAGCCCCGTGCGTGCCTCTGACAAGGGTAGTCAGTAATGTGCTAGGCCTACTCTGCTCTAACATGAACATTACAGTAATAATCTCAAAGATTTTCTTTTAAATAAATGTCTATCTATCACCGAATGAGGAAACACATTGTTGATTGAACCTTTAGCCCACTAATGACAAGCCCTTCCATTTTGACAAACTGTGTTCGTGCCGACATTCCCTTGAAAAAGTGGAACGAAAGATAGCGAAACGTAGATCTTTGAGATTGTAACTTTAATAACATTAATCTTTAAACCATCTCAGATCGTCTGTCTGTGGAGCTGCTGCTACTAACAGGGTTCTCGTTCACATGCATATTCACAAGCAGCCTATCAATGATGCATTCACCTCGTGAATGATGAAACATTGGCTCGCCCTTTAGCCACTATTCATAATAAAGAGTATCACTATCGTTATCTGCGATTTTAGTTTTGTGGCATCGCACTAGCTTTTTGATGTTTTTCTATATGGAGATCAATATCTGCCAATCACATTCAATCACTTAGGGACGGGCAATACCAAACTTTTAAAATCCAATATGCTACCGATATGATAACGATTATTTCTTAAATGTGTATGTGACTTTTCAAAGTAATTGAAATGTTAGTACAATTAAATAAAAATGTTTGTGCTTATGAGTGTAAAAATAGTCGAGTATTTTGCAGAAATGCTAGGATTAAATAATAAGCCTCCTGCAGCGTGTTGCTGCCGTGAGGCACTTTCTTGCCACAAATAGTGCATCTTGCTTTATTTTCATCCACAGGTGAAAAGTAGCACTACACCAAGCTAAGTCACATTTCTACCATTCTCTCACATGCTTGATGCAGAAGCGTGCGACTACACGCGGCTGTGCGGTCGGTTCTGATGTCATAGGTTACCATAGCCATGTGGCACGGGTCAGCTAAATATGTCAGGGCTTTTCTGGCACAAACATTTTACAAAAGTAGTGAAAAAAAAGGTTTGTAAGGGATGCAGCCACCCATGTTTTGTATTTATATCATTTTATTATCCATATTTTTTTAAAGGAATTGATACCAAATAAGTAGCTTATCGCTCTGGTTCACAGAAAGTGCTTTTGTGTAGTTGAATCTTTTGGGTCAAAGACCACTGTGTACTCAAATGCCAACATTTCTCCCGTATTATCAACAATCTGTCAATCGGTGCCACCAGTAATCCTTTTGCATCACTTTACAGCAGTATCTCGGCCCCCTGCGGCCAGGTATTCAGGGACAAACAATTCAGGACACATGAGGCTGAAGCCAAAAGGATAACAATTTTAATATCGGCCTGTCACAGAGACTTATCTTTGGGCTATACATGTTACAAAGAAGCCAGCAATGCATTCCTCAACACCCAACTGACTCACGTGATGCAGGTAGGAGGCAGGTTGGTGACTCTGTTGCCTAAAAATAAGAGCTGTGAAGCATCCTGTCGGTGTACAGCATTTTATGAATGCAGACTGCAGTCCACATAGACATTGTTGACTAAAAAGGTCAGTGTAACACAAGTCATAAGTTTGAATAATCCATTTGTATGCATAAACAAACTGTAACTTCACAGCTTTGTTAGGACTCTTAACAGTAAGGCACAGTGTGTCTGGAAAACACAAATCTTCTGCCAGGTTGCTGGAAGTATAATTTTACAAATACACCGCCTGCCCTGTTTTCTCAGAAACCACACAGCTGTCCCAGGCACACGCAGTCCCCATGGGTGACAACAGGAGCAGTGGTACGTTTCTTAACAGGCAGCGTATGAACACACCTGGATCACTAGATGGTAAACAGAGTAAGGATTAGTTTGTGTGCCGATCCCCAAAGGCCCAGTGGGAGATACTCACTCGGGCTTAAAAATATCTGAGCACGAGCAGTGTGCTGAGAAAAAAGGAGTTGGAATCTAAATCCGGAGCGAGTCCGAGAAAGAGTGACCCGCAGCCGTGGAAATAGCTCCATTTTTGGGAAACTCAAAGTTTAAACCCTGGGATTCAGTTTCAGCATTGAAAAACTAGAAGAGCTACGTGCTAGACATCCAGTCATCACATTCGTAATAGATCTTTAATATAATGTCTTGTATTGTGTCTACTGCTGACTTCCCACCCCTCATGGAAGAAATGGAAATCAATAATATAATTACAGTATTAGATGCAGCTGGGAGGGCATCACATGCTTAATGGCCTTCCCCTTCTGTTTATAACTAATAGAGCGCTCCAGAAATTAGTCCTAAAACCTGGAGGTGAGTCAGCATTTTTGCAGCTCTGGCTCCCTCCTCTCGAAGTCAATGGGTTTTCTGAATGGGTTTAGAGGCCTGGAATAAGGTCTGGCCTGGAATAAAGTCTGGCATATTAAGAAATGTAAATGCTTTGTTCTATGATATAAAATACAACAGTAAATACCCCTCTCCTGATTTTTCAAGTTTTTTAGGTGTCTCCAAAAAGGTGGTTGCTAACAAGTGGCTAAATGAGACTATGAAACGTTATCGACGCCGACGACGAGTCCGCCTTGAGCTTAGTGATGGTGACGTGAGGTCCCGCCACAGTGCCAGCTCGTTTATAGCCTAACGTTATCTTTTTACTCCGGCCGATTTGCATTTATGCCTCGAAAATCACAAAAGAGGCGCTCATTTGTGAAGATTATCGTTCTGAATATAAAACATGTTAGTTTCACAAACGTTTGTTTCATCACAGAGTTTATTTCCTGCAATAATCCAAAAGCCAATGGAAAAATCAGGGAACCAGGGTTATGCTAACTTCCAGGTCGGCCTACAAAAATACGTCTTCCCTGCAGCGAGCTTTAGCGAAGTCAGCATACTCATAGCATATTAAGGATATACATTATGTAATGTTTCAGCACTAATGGCTACAGAAGTTTTACCCCTGCAGTTGATTAGAAGTGACACCAAAAGTGCTTTGTATAAAAGAAGCGTTTCTTTTTAATGCGGTCTTGGCGGAAAACAAATAACAATGGACACCAGGGAATAGTAACATCCACTCTAAGTTAGTGCATTTGAGAAAAGCAAATAAGTTCTTCCCCTAATATTTGTTTTGTCATTTAAATGAACAGCAGCTGGATCCTCGCGTGGGCCGCGACATCAGTTGCGGTGAGGTGAATTCACAAGAGGGCGAGCCCCCACGCAGAGCCAAGCGAGCACATACATGAGCCAACCAAATTAAATTGAGCCATTTGCTGTTGAAAATGAGCCCAACTGCCATCTGGTCCTAAAATACACAGCATGGCCCTCATGGTTCCCATGCCTCTGGACTCTTAAGTTGCCGCACCCTTGAGTCATGAGCGCATAGTTTCCATGGGAATTGGTCTATATTCATTACCATTGGGTTATTTAACAAGGCACGCTGTCGGCCGTTGTTTTACTTTACCAACCTACAGTAACATATAGAGCGATGCAGGAATGGAATTCACTCCCAGTCGTATTTCACAACAAAATAATATATATGGGTTTTTTAAAAAAAGAAGCTAAAACAGCATTACTAAAGAAGAAACTTAGATAATAAGAATGTCGTGGTGTGTAAGGGCTAAATGATGATATTTATCTGTTAGATCATGATAGATTCAGTTGGAGCCGCTCTATTTATCTTGTAATGGTGTTATTGAAATTTTGTCAATTGATGTTATTTATTACTTGCATTGCGACGTGTTATGTCATGTGTATTGTGATCAGTACTGTCATGGTGCATCTTTTTATTATCACCATGTAAACTGTGTGAACCCCAGGAAGAAAAGCTGCAGTGATGCAAAAGCTAATCCAAACAGAAAAACAAACAAACAAACTAAATGAATATGTATTCTTTTCAAACCATGCTATTCAAATAATATACACGTTCAAACCTTTTGTGGCCTTTCTTCCCCCAGATTTAGATGTAGTTTGAGTGGTAAGCCTATAGAATCCCATTAGAGCTTAAAGTCAGACAGCAGCTAGAACTGTGTGTAATCTGCAGACTAATGTACATGATACCAAATACAACCTACGCCTCTGTTCCATTCATCTGGGTTTTAGGTCATATGAAGCGTAGGTATAAGCATAGTTTACAATCATTAAAACAATAACAGGTGCAGACTAGTGGAGCTGAGTGCTGCCCACTGGGAGTGTAAATGTGTTTTTTGTTCCAAGAGAAATATCACTGCTCAGGCCATGTCTAAATATTGGCATAAGAAAGTGCAGAGCATTTGAACCCATTCACTTCTCGACTAAACATAACTCCTCATAAACACATTACGGTCTAATATTTCCCAGTGACCCGTGTAACCCAGAATTAAAAGGCTTCTCAGTCTCATGAGAAGGTTAAAATCTTTTATAGTCTGTTTATAATAGTTATTCGTAAGCCATCCAGTGGACAAGGGGAAAAAAAAAAAAAAAAAAAGCTTCTGCCCCATTTAGAGACGCTACTGCTGACATTGACCAAGCATGAGGAAACGCTGGCCGGCAAAGAGGTAAAGGCAGTAAACAGGCGCAGCAGCTGTCCGGGACACTGCGAGAGCGCGAGGGCTCAGACTCAACACAGAGGGGAGAGGGAGCAGCAGCGCGGCTGGCTGACTGTTTGTGTGAGGATAGGGTTACCTCAGCTGAAGCCTGCATCCCTGGAAAAGGAGGTCAGAGGCAAAAAGTTGTACATACGTGTGCCTAATGAGTTGATGCTTGATTGCACAATGAGGGCGCGTACCTTCTCTGACCCGCTGTGTGCTCCGGGCGGGTTGCACAAGGTCAGGATGAATTAATGTCCTGGATCTGTGAGAGCTTAAGCAATTAAAGACGGAGGACATCGAGCAGGTGGACTTACTGCACCTAACCTTTACTCAGCATATGAAGGACAATGGGGTATCACACTAACACACAATGGCATGCCGGAGCTGCCCGCAGCCTTGATTCAGCAGTGATATGAGGCCGCTCGTCAATGACAAGGATAAAATCACACTGTATGTACAATAGCTTAAGCCTGGCTCTACTTACTTGATCTTTACTTCCACCAGTTTCAAACTGCTGTGTCAAATGCAGCATTATTTAAACACCTATGTTATATAACTCGCATACATAATTACTGTTCTTCTGTAATGTCAATGCACTATTTAATAGTTTGAAGACACAAGCCTAGGCAGGCAGTGATCCCTAACGTCCCAGGACGATTCTTTATTGAGCCTCCTACCAGTGAGTAGGCAGACAAATGAGACAAATGCAATATCATCGCTTTGATACATAACTCCATAGGATTCCCAATTATTTTGATTGTAAGTTAGTCGGAAGGCTCGTCATTGAATCGAGGTCATAGTTTGCATAATGTATCAACCAATTCACAGTTTAAAGCAAATATTCTCAAATAAATTGTGAAAATTAGAAACAATGATTACCAGTTTGCCTTTGGCTGTGTTATGTTTTTGCCGGTTATTACAGGAACAAGTTTAATTAATTTAATATGCTTGGGTCTATGTAGCTACTATTAAGACATTGATAGGACATTCGAGTGTCACTGTTCTTGTTACTTCGTAGCCTTGTTGCATTATGTATGATTGGATTGCTGATTATTGTAGCTATGGAAATGAATGCAGTGTACACCTGGTTGTGGTGTTATTGTCATAATGGCTAGAATAATTGTTCCTCACATATACCCATTATACTACTATTGAATATGAATAGAAATGCCTGTAATAAAAAATTGAATTCAACACTTCTCGACTCATTTGTCTTCACAATTAGTTATTTTTCTGCCTTTACAGTTATTAGGAAATTAAGATTTACTGCTGCACAGCCAGTGGGGGAGAGGAACTAAGTACATTTACTCAAGTACTGTAACACTTCCTTCTTTTACTTCACTACATCTCAGAGGGAAATGTTGTACTTTTACTGTACTACAATCACTTGAGAGCTTTAGTTATTGGTTAATTTGCAGATTAATATTCTTACGTACAAAACATGCGAAGTCGAAGTGAATTGACAGAAAATGAGTTGTTTTCAGATTTTCCTCTTTTCCTCTAAATGTTATCAATAATTCATTCTTATTTTAAAGTTTTATTTGACAACTATAGTAACTAGTTACTTTGCAGATTTAGATTATTGATACAAAATATTGATCAACTAATAAATCACAATATATTGTTATAGGTTAAGCTAAAATAGACAAACCTTTACTACCTGCAACATTAAAAAAGATGTAACATTAATGCATCGATAATTATGATTCTGACATGGGCCATTCTGCATGATGAGTCATATAATATAACAAAATATACTTTGGTAAGTATATTTTGATGCTAATTAATGCAGGACTTTCACTTGTGACAGAGTATTTCTACACTGTGGTATTGCTACTATTACTTAAGTGAAAGGAGAGAATAATCCTTCCACCACTGTGCACAACCTGACTTGAGTTACATGACGAGACGAATCACTAGATGCAGATAGTGATTTTATTTCTATGTCTCTGCTTTAAATCTATGTGGCGCCACCACAAACGGCCCTGTAACGTCAGTTAGACACGATATAGCTCTTCTCCATGAACGCAGCCTTACATACAGTAATGTGGAAGATACTGCTGGCATACTGCTTACTCGTATTACATCTACTGCACCATCATTACGTATTAATGCAAGAGTCATAGTGCAGCATATGTGCACAATGTAGTGTATGAAATTTTAGGATTTCAGGAATTACATAATGTGAAAACCAGATTAATTTAAGATCGTTACAAAGTGGCTAAGAACATCTCTAATGTTCATCTGCAGGAGCAAGAAAGACGAAGTCTAGACGATGACCTCATTGCTGCATCTGAAGACCACAAACAGCACTGGCCCCATAAGGCCAAGTCAAAGACAGGATGTTCCCAGAATGCATTTCACGGGGGTCAATATGCTAATTTTAGCACAGCAGCCAATGGCAGTTCAGGAGTGGTGCTCCAGAGACGGGAGGAGCTGGATCGGGTTTCGTGGCGGGGACACGAACAGCGTACGTGCAGTAACAAAGAGCGGAGAACTCTGCTGGGCCTGGAAGACACTATCACTTTTACAGTACAAAACTGTAGGCACCATAAGCAGAGCCCTTCACATTAAGAGATATAAGCAGCTGCTTTATGGCCCCCAGAAAATGACTTTTTTTTTAATGGCCAAGAGACAATATATAATAAAAATGTAATTCCTCAACAGAAACTGACCACATTTCATGACGTTTTTTTACCAACAAATAGTGACAAAACAATAAGCTCAGAGACAGGCGAACTGGACAATTTACTGTCCCCTACAAAACAAGCACTATCAGGATTCTGTAGTAAAATGAAAATAAAAGAAGTAACATTTTGCAGTATTATTAGATATAATAAGGTTAACATAATGAATGAACAACTGGAGAAAGTATCTTCACAAGCTATTCTGCGACTATTTGCCAGCACTGCAGTTTAAGTTAAATGAATTAACTTTGGAGGTCTGTTTAAGAAATTATAATTCTTTTCATATTGGAACAGCCATGTGTTATGTCCTAACGTGCCTTAACGGGAGATGTTTGAACCTGTTTGGAATTTACCGTGTCAGTACAAATGATTATATTTAGACGTTCCTCATAGGAAATCATAAGGAAAAGCACAAATGTACTTTAAACCCTCGTATATGAAACGTCACTGTAATAATAATCCATTAAAGAAAAAAAATAACGTTTTATTAAAATAAGACTAAACTTGCCTTTAGTTTTTATAAACTATAAACTAATACATTTATGTCAACGGACTAAGAAATTGGCTCCAAAAAAACAGTGAGCAGCAGCCTGCTGCCTCTGAAAGAAAAACATTTAAAGAGAAAAAGTTCGGCTCACAGTTGTGGCATTAGCATTATCATGTGACAGTATTACACTGGTGGTGGGTGCCTACTTGTAACAGGAACCCTAAAGGCCTGTCGGGTACATGACCTCACACAGCAAGCTTTGGGAACAGTAGTAAATCCACCATCTTCCCGCCTGACGGACAGTTATGATCTGAAGGCAGAACAGCTCCATCCTTGGGCAAAGTGTTCGGTGTCTGAAACCAGAATGCACTCATAGCACTCTCCCCGGCACCTCTCACACACAGTTTTGTAGCTGTTGCAAACACACTGGTTGAAACTGGTGTTATGTAACTTTGTGGTTTTATCTTTTGGTCAAATGCATCCAAAAATAAAGCAAGTCGAGGCTATGTTGTTCTCTGCCCACTGTGTAATCTTACTCCAGCAGCCTATTTCTAACAACTCTGATAGTGTCTAAATTACTCTCCTGGTGTTCATGTAACACTATCAGTTCCTGCCTGATCTCTCTAGCTCAGAATATTCTGTTCCCTCCTGTCAAGGCCGCACTCCTGGTTAAGTAATATGATTAATAAACCATGAGTCGTCTAAGATGATGTCCTATCCTAGCAGCAGGGGTGAGTTTTCATTTTTGGCACCTCAGGGCTGAAGCCACAGCCATTCATAGATGCCTCTGAGGAAGCACACACATCATTCTGCATGTGAGAGCTTTGGGGGGCCCGAGGGAAGGGAGCAAACCCAGGAAATATTGTATCACACCGTTGTCTCGTATTGTACTCACTTTCGTGAAGCACGGTGTTGATCAAAGCTCAGAGGTGGAGGAGGAGCGGAGATCAGACAGTTCTGTCAACTGGCATAACACACACTCAAGTATATGGACCAGGCAGGCAGATAATGAAGATGAAGAGTCTATACGTTCATTGGTGCTAAGAATGGAGATGAAAGCGTGTGAGTCGTGGCAGGCTGTCGGTGTTAGCTGTGGTGTCTGGTTTTACAGATTCCCACATGGATTTGATCGCCTGTTCAGGGTTCCCTAAGAGCTTCCTGTCAAAACTCAAATCCTCATAATCCAGACTGTCGACAGCAGTTGTCGTGAACTGAGTGAACCCAATCTATGTACGCCCTCAAATTCAGATCCAGTTCAGCACCTTTGTAACCTTCGTTCACCTGCAAAATGTCCCCCACAGGTCAGGGAATTTTGAAAAGTCATATAAAAGTATAGAAACAATTATGTAAAATAATTCTAAATGAAGACATGAAGAAAGAAACATTGTAATGCTTTGCTCGCTCTCAGAAATAACTGCCAGCATTGCAACAAAAGGGATCCTTCTGGAAAGGTCGCCTCATACAAAATGTTATATTCATGATAATCTAACACTAGCGCAGAGGCAATCATTCAATAGAACATTAAATTGGCTGATGTTCGGGTTTGGACTATTGGTTTGAAAAATCTATCAATTTGAAGAAGTCCTCCTGGGCTTTGGGGAATTGTGGCATTTTATTTTATTTTTTATTACTATTTTCAAACATTTTATAGGCTAAATTATTCAATTAATCTAAAAAAAAGAAGTCAGCAGTTACTTTTGTCCTATCTAACCTACTTTGACATATAACGTTTCAAGAACAATGTTGCCAAAGCATCAAAATACAGTTAACAGAATAACAGTAATATGAACACAATATTAATGTTGATCTATATCAATTATATACTGTATATAAATGTTTATCATATACATGTGTGTGTGTGTGTGTGTTTGTGTGTGTGTGTGTGTGTGTGTGTCTCTAGGTCATTTACTGTCCTTCAGGTTGTGCCACGTTGATACATATTGGGAAACAAGATATGCCTTTTCTCCTTCTCCTCTGAGTATTACATTTTTTATTTTGAGAAGTTATTAAGCTCTTTAAAATCTGAAGTTAGAGAGTTGAACTTGTTAAAGTAAATATTTCCTTATTTTATGAATGTTTTACAATGTGGGAGGGAGTGCGTCTCTGTCTCTGACTGGTGTTGTGAGACCGGTCAGAGTGTGTCTGAGAAGAGGCAGCAGCAACACACACTGACTTTATGTTCTGAGCTCAGAGCTGGATGTAAAGTGTCACTTAAAGTCTGAGTTCATGCCAATTATTAATGTGCATTATCATCCTCTGCTGCGTTGAGTTTAGCAAGAGATTTTCCTGCGAAACATTTCTGGTGTAAGGAGACCTTGAATTAATTGATGTTATATCATTCAATTAAAGCTTAGATAATGGAAAATGAAACTGATCTCTGCGATGAAGCTGATGCAGGGACAACACAGTGAAGCCTCCCGAAAGTGAGCGAGATCACAGCCAGATGGCACTAAGTTTCCACGCAGCTCGGCCTGAAGTCTGTCCTCTAGCGGTTTCAGCAGAAAGCACTGATTCTCATACAGCTGATGAATGTAGCCCCGACCCCGTAGTATCACCACCCTGCTCACTTCAAAGACAACTCTTTCTATTCATATTCTGTCACCACTGACACCAGTGGAAGGATATAGACTTGAATGTCTTTTCCTCTGCGGCCACAGCACACATCCTCTCTCTGTGTTCTGGCAAGAAAACTACTAGAGAAGGACAAACACTTCCCTTCACTAAAACATTTTTATTTGCCCTTCAAAGACAAAGCGAGTGAATGTTCCTTGCAAAGTGTTACAAAAATGCAAAAAGTACATAAATGCTCAGAGCTGTTTAAGGTCTTTCAGAATAAAAGTCTCCAGTTGCATTAACGAGCCGGATAAATAAAAGAATAAATATTCTTGCGGGTCAGTTAACAGTCTGGCATCGGGTCGTGTTTTCATTCCCCGTGGTCAGCAGTGTTGATGTGAACAATGTCGTCAATCTCATCTATGTGGTCATCCTGGACACTGTGGTGGTCACCATGGTTACCGTGGTCACTGTGGTGATCCGTATCATGATTCAGCTGTGCATACTCCACTGAGCCCTGTGAGGAGGGACAAAACAATGAGGTATGAGGCTTATGTGGAGAAACAATAGGGGTTGGATCACTTAACTGATACTGTTTGTTTGTATTTCTATGTTAACTCATTCGTCTTGAACAGAAATGAGAACAAGAACAGTTCAGAGCTGTCAAAAATCTGTTTTGCACTGATATTTCATGGTGAGACACAAAGTGAATAATAACTCCTAGTGTTGGGTAACACTTTATTTTCCGAGTCTGTTATTTCCTGAAATTGTCATAATCATTTCTAGAAAGTTTAGAGGAAAAGAACGACGTAATTGGTTCGAATTATAGGGAAACAGACCTCCCATGAGCAGTACAATGAATGTGTGTACCAAATTTTATGGCAATCCACTCAATATCACTAAAACACAAATGTCAACCTCATGGTGGCACTAGAGAAAAGTGATGGGATCACGGTCACAGTGGGATTCATCCTTTTGGGACAATGAATGTACAAAATGACACTGCAGTCCATCCAAAAGTTGAGGAAATATTTCAATCTGGACCAATGTGTTGAACCGACCAACCACCATTGCCAGATGAGAAATATTGTAAATGTGGCCCTTTGTTTTTTAAGCAAGCTGACGTAGCGATGCGTGGAAGTATGTACGTGTCCATACGTCCAGCAGTCCGACAATTTTTCAATCTCTACTATTATTTCACGTGGATGCAGCCGTTTAGCTATCTCTCGTGCAAACTCTCTTCAAATAAGCTATAATTACCGTACATTACTGCACTTTTGCCATTATTTATCGTATATCGTACAGAGGGCAAAATGATCGTACAAATCTGGCAACGCTCCGTCCGACTGACATTGTTATCGCTAGAGAAACGCGGCAAGCATGGCTAAAACGAGCGAACGTTGTGAGAAAGTTGTTATTCCAGTTAGCTTAATAAGGTGAGTTTAAAAGCAGTTCTTGATTTCCAGAGGAATTACCTTGAAAAACAAGTACAAATATATAACCATCCATCAATTATAGGAAACGTTATCCCTCATACATGTTGAACTGTAGACTCATTTCTGCAGACACATTTCTGAGTGTTCAGTTGACCTACTGTGATTAATTAACCACTTCATTCACTGAATTAAGTAATTGGAGTGGAACAATTGAACATAATTCGTGCCAAATAGTTATTTCCACGACACTTATGTAATCATTATTAAATGATCAATCGTCTACAAACAATAAAAACTGCTTCTAGAGGTGTCTGAGCAAAGACACAGCAGATTCACGAGTGTGCGTCTGCCTTTCTGTGGCGTGTGCATGCGCATGTACGTGTGTGACGTGTGTGTTTGTACTCACACCATCAGCCTGCTCTGGAGCACCTGCGAAAACAAAGGCAGAGGACAAGCTCAGGAAACGAAAGGAGAGCGAGGATTAAAGGCGGCTTGTGTAGTCATCAGCACTCCCACGAACAGCTCCAACATCCCAGGAAACTGTGAGCTTATCATGAGGCAAACATTCACACTAATATGTAGAGTCTTTATCTACAAGCAAGTCTCATCTTAGGGCACATAGAGCAAAAAACAAGCCCATTATGCTGTGTCCCTTACTTACTTACTTTTGCTGCATCATTGTTTTCATCACTACAGCTGACATTTAAAACGTTAAGAGTTATTAGGGGCCAATGACTGAACAATGGATGAGGGTTTCCCCATGAGTATGAAACAATGGAGCGTGTTTCTCACTTAGTTTTAAACAGATGTAGACATTGTTTGGCTCTTATTGTTAGAACAGGAAGTTCTCTTTGACGAAAGCAGGAAGTGGACACCTGGGGACTGGGCCTTCTGTTTTAATGGGACATTCTTTCACTAACAATGCAAATGTTTACAGTTGGAGCTGATCCGGTTTCCTGCCGCTTTTCTCTTTCAAACGTCAGCCAGTGGCCTGATTTCTCTCTCCGCATTCCGTAAGTGGGATTTGCACGGAGAGCAGGAAGCTAGTCGTACCTTGCTTGGAGTTCCGCACTTCGCTGTACACCGTGTCTGTGCCCTTTTTCACCGGTTCTGTTCAACAACAAATACGTAATAAGTTTTTTGACAGTGTTTTTAAGGTCAAAATGATTACAGTACTAATATAAAAATTCAGAGGCACTCTCACCTCTGTTAGGGTCTGCCTGTCTGGTCTGCACCTCAGTGTATTGAGGTTCTGGCGGCTTTTCCGGAGCGGTCACACTACTCTGGTCCTCAGACTCTGCAGTACAATACAGTAGCAAGCTGAAGTTCAGCCTTTATAGCATTTCAGATTATTTTGTGCTCATTTTCTTTTCCTTTTTTTCTTCTTCCATGAAACAAAACAAGACACGTGATACAGAAAAAGTCAGATCTTAATACATTGGGTGACATGACAGGATTAAAACTACAGGGCAAACACATGCATTGGGTACAGTGTAAACGGAAAAGCAAAGATTCGATCCAAAACTGTGGGGCGTGTGTTTTTGAGGTGCTGGGCAGTCTGTTGCGTAGGATTCTTGTGTGTGTGTGTACAGGCGAGTGTCTCTTAACAGAGATGTTATTCTCTCATTCCTGCCTGGTGACTACAGATGTAATGAGTGTATAGCTAACTCTGGTACAGCTAACAGCTGTGCACTGCCCCTGTCAAATAAATAAATAAATAAATATGTTTTTTCTTTCTCGTCAAAAACCAACAATGAATTGAACCTACAAACGTGTATTGTCCATTTGGCCAAAGTCTGATATAGCTTAAATGTTGTCTACTATTAAAAACACACCAACGAGCCACACTGTTGCACTTGGCGACACGTTCCTTTGTTAGGCTATAATAAATACTGACACTATGAGTTAAGCTGAAGACTTTTGGAGAAAGGCAACCCAACTTTATGCTGCGCTGGCCAATCATGAAAGAAGAACTTTGTTTACCATGCATTATAGCATTTTACTGCTGTTTACAGAGCAACTGTGAAGATGGAAGAGAGACTGATCGCTGCTGCCATGAGTTTTCCAGAGCTGTACAACCCTGCCATGAGGGAGCACAAAGACATTAATCGTTGTGCGGTCGCTTGTCATTGTACCGCTCTCAAAGTTGGGATTTCTGGTTAGTACTTCTACTTGTGCTCCGTCACACAAACGGGCCATTAATGTGACAAACCCCCACTGCCGCACAACCCTGCGCTAACCTTCGCGACACCTGATTTGGTGTGAATGCAGCCTAAATCCCACATACATTGTCCTGCAGCTGTAAAAACTCACTAATGCACCAAATGTGTATCAATTCACAACTGAAAATAGTCTCCAACAAATATATTATCTACTCCTCTTTGAGTAACGTTTGCTAAAACCTACAGTGACACACAGTGGAAGTCAGAAATGATTGAAAGACAGACTTACACATTTTGCTGTATTCATTTGTTGAAAAAAACGTTACAAACTGTCTACACACTCACCAGAGCCTGATGCATGTTCACTCCAAACACTCTTTCCTATCATGCCTGGAGTGACTACACAGACACAAAACAGCACCAGTCTCAGTTGTTGAATCAGTACAATCTACAACGCTACTTTCATGCTTTAAAAAGAAAAGCAAAGAAGACATTTTAAAATGAATGTACTAAATCATATTTTGCTCTTAAGAACAACTTGCAGCTCAGTATTTGTATCAGCAAACTTTACCATTAGCCGCCTCATTGACCTCTGCCTGGGTGAGGCTCAGCCGCTCCGCTTTGGTGCTGGCTGACTTCCTGAGAAGAGGTAGACACAAAACACAATCAGCTTTTCAAAACGGGAAACTGTATGGGCGTCACCATGCCACCTACTCTTGTTGCTCAAATTGCTTCACCTTCAAAACACAGATTTATGATAAGAACATGAGCTTTATTACTTACACCGACAGCTCGCCCGTTCTTTTCCTCTTAAATAGAAGCAGGCGTCTTTTAAAGGCCACAATGAGGATCAATGCCAGTATGAGCAGGATGCAGAAGATGATCACAGCGATGAGACCTTTCTTCCAGCCAGCCATCTTCACTGCAGAATTACATTTGAATGAAATATATGGATTGGTAAAAACTGCGTAACGTAGTTAACCTTTCACGTCTGTGTATGTGCATATATAGAATCATTTCATTTCCTGGTCATCACAGAGATGAGAGTGTTAGCTGAATGCCAGAAATGTGAATGCATGCAAACACTTGCCAACACTTTAAATTACCTAAGTATTTGTCATTTTATTTAATAATCTTTGTGTAATAATTGCCACAGGATCTATACTTTAAACTCATTATGGCTCAATTATTTATAGTTGGTCTGTAAGTATTCTTATAAATGCATGTCTGTGATCCTTTACGGTCTACCGCTTTAACAACCAGATTCTTATTCTTCTTTTTCCAACAGCAAGATGTTACAATGTCTTTATGAAACTCGTTGTATTTCATGTTCCAAAATAATAACTGAGAAACTTGTCAAACTCGACGTGTCATTCGCCTTTGAATTGATTTTGTATGTTATCGTGTCGGGTGCAAAATGTATATTCCTTTTGATCCTCACAAACACAGACATTCAAAAAACACGCCCGCGACCATCATCTCTGCTATTAACTGAAGATAAATCACACCTCCGATCATGACAATGCGGCTTTGTTTGGTTTCGTTGGCCGGGTTTGTGCTCACACAGTAGTATCCCCCTCGGTGCTCCCCTTTGACATTGCTGATGTTGTAGTATCCTTCCAGTTTATTGGCGGCCTGGAAGGCGAGTGCGCCCTCTGTGTCAGTGTGGTACCACGTGAAGCTGATGGGAAGAGTGCCTCTCTGAACAGAGCAGACGAGAGTCACGTCCTGCCCCTCAGAGATGTCCCCAGCGCCGGGGAGCACGGTCAACACTGGTTTAGACACAGGCTCTGCATGTGGTAAAATAAAGGTTAGACCTGCAGCTCACCATGTTACCATCAATTACTTTCAATAAGTCGTCATCCAACACACCTATGATGGTTGAACGTAGCAGCTGCTGCCCTGATCCTGTCACGGGAGGTCTGTTTTGACTGTTTTTCACGTGGCACAGGAAGCCATTTAAGTCTGAAGTCTTGTAGATGGCTGAGGAGTTAAAGATGGCCCGTTCCCCCGGGTTGCTTACCACGATGACCTCATTCATCCTTTTAGGGCTGTGCAGGGTGTAGATGATGGGCAGGGTGCCATTGTCACTGTGACAGAGCAGCTGGAAGCCCTTTCCCAACACCAGCGTACCCCCCACCACACTCAGCGTGGGGTTTGAAACAGGAACTGGGGATAAGATAATTAGCCAGTTAGTCAGTGCAACAGAGAAGAACAAGACAAAGATAAACAACAATGTACAGCCGTGCCAGAAGCTCCGTGAGGCGGTACTTAGAGATATAAATGCTCATGTCAGCATGCTCACTTTACTTTGAAATGTTTTTATTGTAAAGCATCATTTTTAAAGATAACAAAACATGGTAGTCTATTGCTTCTTTTCCATATAAAAAGACATAATAATGTCAAAAAGGCAAAAGAAGAATAGTCTTAGAAAAAAGAGAAAACAATCACAATTATAATAATACGTGAATTAATTAAAAAACATAATAATAATAATAATGTTACTAATATTAGCAATAATACTATTACTTGTATTATTTCACCTACAAAATGTTCTTTCCTACAGATCAAAGAAGAACAGGTTCTAGGGTACGCACATCCGAAAAACTTTTATACGGGCTGGATCAAAAACTCGAACTAAGGCAAGAATAAAAATGTAAAAAAAGATCCACAGCAGCATGCTCAACTTTATGCATTTCATAACTCACCTTTCGCTTTCACAACAACTTTTTGGCTTTCTTTTACAAAGCTGTGATTAAGAGAGGCAGCCTGGGCTTTGCACGTGTAGTTGCCATTTTTAGAAGGGTGTGCCACAGTGGTGTATGTATCTGCACCGGTGAGTTTGACGTTATCTTTGTAGATGGAGAAGTGAATGCTATTGTTGGTGATCGTCTCGGGAACATAAATGGAGACAGAGCAGGTCAGTTTGAAGTGGTCTCCCTCAAATATGTCCAAGGAATTCACTGTCAGCTGTGGCTTTGAGAACAGCTCTGTAAAAGTGGGATAGCAAAAATCTAATCAAGCATTATACAACAATGTATATGTGGTATACATAAACTGTGATGTCGTATTAGACATTTCACAACAAAGAGTTCATCAGTTCTTGCCTTTGACTGTGATCATTTGATAGGTTTCTTTCTGCACATTGCCCGACTCTGCCTTGCACACGAGCTCCCCAGAGTCGCCTTCTTGTGCAGTGAATCGATGGCTGAGGCTGACTGGGGCTTGCTTCAGGATCCTCCTGTCCTTCGTCAGGAATACTTCAATGTTCTTGGGTGGATTCACCACTCTACAGACCACCTCTATGATCACACCCTCATAGACTTCTGTGGAGGGCAGCACATTCATGGTCGGGGAAATGTGGAGTCCTGCAAGACACAATTTAAGAGAGTCAATCATAAAAGCCTTTTTCAAGCATCTGATCTTTTCTTAGAGACACAGCAGCTCTTGCACTTATCACCTTTGACTATCACTTGAATCTCGTTGCTGCTATTGGAGCGTCTGGCCCCAGAAACCAAATTGACTTCATAGTCACAGTACAGGAGACTGTCTCCAATATTCCTCAGGATCAGAGTGGTCTCTGACGAGTTCCCAGTGGGCGCTGGCTGCTTTATCTTTTTAAAGTCTCCGTTCCTAAATCTCTGGAAGAAACGGAAGTTGAGGGATCCTTTCTCCTCCGGAGCACTGCAGGTGGCGCTGAACTCCTCACTCTCATAGGGTGTAGTCTTATTCAAATACAGAATGGGGGTCTGCAGGCCTGAGGAGAGGAAAACCCAGTAGAACAGTTGAAAGTAAAGCCATCACTCTACATACTGATGTTGTTTGTTCAGATATAATAGTATGAGCTGCCTGGGTATGAGGTGTGAGAAAATTCTGTATTGCCAGGACTTTCTCGAATTACCACTAACAATGAGGATTAACTAAAAACGTGTGTATATTTACACTCCTGATAATAATTTCGATAAGAATCGTGGCATTCTTCGAGGCATAACGTTTACAAAATAAACAACGTAGCCAACATTTTCACTGTGATAGATATTTAACTCAATAACGTTTTCGGTGTCTGAAAATGCTTATTTATACTGCAGGAGGCAGGAAATCAGTCTTCTGTCATGCTGTGGAAAATGGGTGGCAGTATTGTCAATTAGTCAACAATTGGGAAACAAAATACCAGTGGTTATGTCCAACTAGATTATGTTACCCTTTGTTCCCCAAAGGTACTGATATATGGCTATATTATAACATTGTTCATGTTATACTACCCATGTCAGGAAAAAGCCATAACAACAAACTCATTTTACCAATTAAAAACAAATAAACCCAGTATTGTATCAATATGTAGCTCTACCTGTGACGTTGAGTTTTTGGCTGTAGCTGGCTTTGCTCTTGTCTTTGACTGTGACGCGACACTCATAACTTCCAGAGTCAGCTGCCCGGGCCGGGTTGAGTTCATATTCGATTGAGTCTTCGCTGGTGGTAGAGGAGTTGATGAGAATGTCGTCCCGTGTGAGCTGGAAAGTGTGTGTCAGGTGAGGGATGTTGTCATGACTGACTCTGACCTGGCAGCGTAGAGTCACAGGTGTCCCGCTCTGAACTGTGCTTCTGGGTAAGATTACCAGGCCAACGGTATCTATAGTGTATGCTGCGAGTCCGAATGTCATACACACACATACAGACACACAAACACGCACAAGAAATAAATAATTAGGATTGCATGTCTCGTTTATGTGAAGCCAACATCAGGGACTGATGATTATACAATACAACAGTCAGGGTCTTTTATTCTCTCCACAATAAAGGTGAGGTCTGAAGGAAGGCGCTCCCCGACCTCCAGACGACTACACAGTAAGCAGGAGCTGCTGAAGGAGGAAAAAGCTTCAACAAACAGCGTCTGACCCTCTACGCCCCTGTGGGAGAGCTGTGTTGATTTATCCCAGTTCCTGCTCTCCCTCAGCAACAAAAGCACGTTGTAACCTGCCTCAACAGCCACGAAACAATCACTTAGTCCACAACCTCAAAGAGCTGCTGTTAGTTTGGGCTTAGTGATGTAGAGCAACTGAGGCAGTAAATTACTTTGCTAACTCAGTCGCTGTAGAAATAGTACATACATACATATGTAGAGAGAGAAAGTTCATTCAAAGCTCTGGAAAAAAAAGCTGTAGATTGTAACATTTAAATGATTTAGTCAAAGAATATATGTTATTTGTTTTCTTGCTAAAAGTTAGTTGAGAAGCTTGATACCACTCTGTTTGCTAAATGTGAAGCCACAGCCTGTAGCTAGTAAGTGTAGCTTAGCACAAAGAGTGGAAACGGGGAAATAGATAGCCTGGTTTTATCTAAAAGGTAACAAAACCAATCTGCTCGCACCTCTAAAGCTCACCAACTAATACGTCAGTCCTATATTTTGTATATAAGTGTGAAAACGATTATTCGCTACTTTACGGGGGGTTGTGTGCCAGACTATTTCTTGACCAGGAGCAGTTACTTCCTGGAGTCACTGCTAGTGACTCGCAACTTCACACTAACAACAAGACTTCAGGTAAATTAGTGAGCTTTAAGAAGCGCTGGTAGGCAGATTTTTGTTACCATCGGACCTTGACACAAGCCAGCTGTTTCCCTCTCTTTCCAGTCTTCATGCTAAGTTGAGCTAACCGCCTGCTGGCTGTATTCTTATATTGAGCGGACACACATCAGAGTGGTAACAATCTGTTCATCTAACTCTCGGCAGGAAGGGTGTTTTTTTCCCAAAATAGTCCAATTATTCCGTTAAGACACTGACACAAGAAGAAATAAGTATTTAAATTAAATACATGCTGTTTGAAAGCTATTCAACATTTGGGAGGTTCGTTCGAACTCATGCTGATTTGAAATATTACCCAGTTTACCTGTGACAACTAAAAATAGCTTCAATAGATCTCACTAAAGACGTGAAGATATCAAGGAGGCCATGAGTGCATGCTACAATGCCCATTTCCTGCAAAAAATAACTGTGCAAGGTAAAAATAGCTTTCTTGTCTAATACAGCAAGGACTGGATAACCTGAAACTGTCTCCACGCTGGAGAAACTACAACCCCCTAGACTAATTATTAAACAGGAGTAAAAAAATACAGCATAATGTAGTTCTACTTACACGACTGTCCTCTGGCATACTGCCCTGTGTTTGGAGAAAAGCAGAGAAAAAGAAAGAAAAAAACAGAAGTGAGAATCAGGAGATTAGGTTTATCTGGGGGAACATCCTTTATCCTCTAAGCAGCACAACAGTGGGTCCTTACAGAAGTGTAGGAGGCAGGTGAGAAGCAGCAGCAGCAGGTTAGGAGGTCTGGTGTCCATCCTGAGTGATGGCGCTGTAAGATTAAAATACAGCTGCAGAGGGCCGACGAGACAGAAGCCAGGAGGGCAGTGAGATGGAAGAGGGAGTGCCGTAGGAAGGGAGAGGTGGAGTGTGTGGTGGACAAACTTGTGTTTTTTTGGGCACTGGTGATAAGATGAGGAACACCCCCTTCCTGGTCTTATCATACACACTGCTGCTTGACTGACCAGGAAATGGCTGCTACTTCCTCAGGAATCTAGCATTTGCCATGTTTGTGTTAGTGTGTGAGAGTGGTTCATTCAACAGTAATGCACAAGAGCCTGGCAGCCCTTCTCAGTTTTCCCTCACCATGGATACGGTTAGGGTGTTTCTGACATAATTCAAGTCAACCCCAAAATGACCATTTGTATATCAACGTCTCACCCTGCGTTGCCCTAAATTCACGAAGAAAACTTTGTTTTTTCTCGCATGCCTCCAGGCTGAAGGAAGAATCAAGGAATGGAGAAAAGTCTAGATGAATTGAAGTAAATGGGGCCGTGTAAAACAGCAAAACTATATATATAAAAAAAATGCTTACAAAGTCCCACACAACACGTGCAGTGCAAACCAAGTCTCATTTATCCAGTCACGTGCTCACTACTTCCCAAATGATTATTTTGGGGGGGTGAAGTATTCTTTTAATATGCATGACAACAATTCTGAGCTATTCTATGAGCAAAAAAATGTAATATTCGTGACTGGACTGTTGCTCTCTAGATCAAACACATCAGGAATTATGAAAGAACCTAAAGGCTGCACTCCCCTTTGCTCGGCCCACAAACTCCCGTGCTTTGACAACACCACCTACCACCTTACAACACATACTTAATCCTCTCCTCCTCCAGTGCTCTTGTGAAACCTGTGAGATGAAGCTATGATCCACTGAATCATTCATAGGGTACAAACTAAGAGATGATTTATACACGATCAAGCGTTTGGGCAATATAGGGAGAAACACACAACATAAGGGAATGTCAGACTAATTATGGCTACAATTTGAGATGTCAATCCTGCACTTAATCTACTATTCAGTCGATGAGAAAATTAGACTTAAGTAGGCAGGCATTATTGTTGGACAGGCGCAGATTAATCTCATAACAAATATTGTAGTTGTCGCGGATGTTTCCCTATCAAATTAAAAGCCTTGTGCTATGGGATTCCTCTGGGGGAAGAGTCACTCTACTCAACACAGTATATTTCCCATAATATCAAAGGCAATATGTAGAATGTCAATATCAGAGACTGCAATGGGAATTTAGGCTTTTGATGTCACTGTCACAAATGCACTCATATTAATACGGAGAATGAGGTTCCATTTGTTTTTAAATTCCAGACGTAAGTATGCAATGCTGTGCAGCATCATGCAGTCCTTAACTGTGACCACTAAGAGCTGCTGAAGACTAAGAGGAAAAAGGTCTGCTCTGCGGCTTTATCTGCAGAATGCTCCCAGTCGCTTTCATCTGTGCCACATTTTACAAACAACAAATGTTTTCAGGCTGTACAGAAGTGCATTTCATCTTCTACAGAGCTGCTGCAGAGGTGACCTTGATGGGAGACGGCCATGTTATTCCAACACAAAATGTCCTATCTGACTAACGCTACTAACGCTGCAAACCATGAATGGTACAAGTCAGTATCAGGCTCAGTTTCCTGAAGCTTGTGTTGGTTATCAGAACACAATAAGTTCCACAGACCAGTTAACCCTAAGCATTTCTAGCAAACTAAGTGATGATGGTGTCATTTGGAAAGATGTCGATCAGAGTTCATACACATACAGTAAGTAGGGTGTTGTTCTAAAATGTGCTTCCCATCTTCATCTAACAAGGCAAAGTTGTTTTCATTCAGACAGTTCTTATGTAAGTCCTCTCAAAGCTCATCATCAGATCCAGGTCGTCATTAGTATACACAACATTGCTTTGCCAAACGTCTGCCGCAATACATTTTTTTCTCTCAACATTAATCAGAAATATATACCACAGCTACACGACCCACTTTGAAAGTTGTGCGTACCTGGTCGGTATTGTGCTGTTCACTGTATCCTACATGAGCATGCCAGTGAACAGCCTATTCCAGGGAACAGCAGCCCCTCATAACTGAGCTCGCTGCTGTGGACAGCTCTGCTTGTGCCCAAATCTGCTCACTTCCTCATTTCCACTTAGCATTGGTTAGAGATCCGCAGAGAGGGTTAGAGTTTAATTGTACATCAGTGGGGCTACACACCCGGCGGTGGAACAGAGTTTTGAGGCTGGTTTGGCTGTGTTAGGGGTGGACAATGGTAATGATGTGATAACTTGACATTATGAACTGCAATTATTTTTGTCTCCTCCGTTAAAACGCAGCTCACTTCTAAAACGGACTTATTCTGCAGGAGGATATTACCTGCATGTGTTTACTGTATTTTCTAGTGGTGACTCCGTATAGTCGATTATTGAACAATTCTCTGTCAAAATTTGCGCGGGGAGGCGCGGAGAAACAGGTGTTTGCTTGCAGCTCATTCCCAAACAAACAAACAAACAAACAAACTGACAAACCAACAGAGTAACCATTGATCTGAAACGACAGCTAAGAGATAGTCACATGTCTCTCGGCACACAACTTTGTTGTTTTTACAATTTTTGTATAGATACATAACGCATAAACAGAGGGGATCAATGAGCAAAAAATCCAGAAAAACACGATTCGACAATAGGCAAGACTTGACCAATCAGATTCAACTATGTAAATTCTTAGTTGGGGACACCCCTCGTATTTTCATGACTGTGAACAGTGTGTTGCATAGAAGCGAGTGATGGATGGTGGCCATGGTAGCACCATTGACACCGTCAGTTCTCGGTGGGTCCAGGGCGCGGGGTGATTGATGTCTTCGCCCTGGGCTTCATCCTGCCAGCCAAACAGGTTCTGGCTCTGCTGCACACTGTAATATGGATCCCAGCGTGTTGAGATTCAACCACTGCAATGATGCATATCAACAAACAATATTGCCTCTTCCAGAGATGATGCCAGAGACAACATAAGAACCAGCTTTCTCAATAAAAGAGGGTTTCTGTGCGTAAAAAAAAGGTTCAAGCTGAACATAATGACCTGTGCCGATGTTTCTCTGGTTTACGCAAAGACATCTTATCGTAACACATGTCTTAAGAGGAGGAGAAAAAGAAGAGATAGGCAAGTAAAAAAAAGTAATTCAGACTGCTACTTTATTTAGGCTGATGGGAAATGTGGATGGATAATAAAACACTCCATTGAAAGACGGGAAATGTGTTTCTGCTTCGAGGCAAAAATCTTCAGGGCCTAATTACAAGCAATCAGCTCAGGCTTTGTAGGAAATGCAGCCTGTACAGTCATAGTTTTAGGGGACACATATTGGAACAAATGGTTTAATACG
Organism: Bovichtus variegatus; assembly: GCA_943593645.1. Lineage (NCBI taxonomy): Eukaryota > Metazoa > Chordata > Actinopteri > Perciformes > Bovichtidae > Bovichtus > Bovichtus variegatus. The sequence continues at coordinate 807,840 of CALSCE010009453.1, read as the reverse complement.
ACAAACCAAAAGAGAGGAATTGCACGTGGGACAGTAGCACAAATTACTGTTAAAAAAATGAATGGTAACTTTCATTGAAGATCACATCTATAGTGTGTTATGGGGGAAATCAAAGTGAATTATAATGCATTTAAAATGGTTGATGACTACACTTGTACTTTCTGATGTATATCAACAGGCATGAAACATCATAGATGGGACTCATAATAAATGATAAGTTCATCTCGTCTTATGGATGCTTTTGACTATTTTTTGGTTTACTGATAGGAATTATAATACGTTATGACTACCTATACTCACCTCGACAATCCACTGTAGTAAGGACTAATAGTATGCTTATAGTAAATTATTATTGTATGTGTTAAGCAAAGTGAAGTACATATTGATGCATCTATAATACAATACATGCTTCATCAGAACTTTCATTGTTGGCGGTAAGTAAAGTGTAATGCATTCGCTTGCGTTAGAATCTATGCTGCATCATAAGAGATTATGTAAATAAAAAGGTGTCTATTATGTAAATTCATTTGTTTGAAAAACTAAATTGTTAAGGTTTGGTTAGGTTTAGGGAATGGCTTACAATGGCTTCATTAAAAATAACTTTTTGTCCCATTTGCTGAAACTTTCACTATATCCTGCGAGTAGTGCTTGAGACAGATTATCTGTAAAAAAAAATTATATAAACTTGTTCCTCTGCCTTCCCTCAGCGCCCAGATTCCAGCACATCCGAAGGAAAATAACCAATCAGAGCCGAGCAGGCTCTATTACAGCGTCAATCACTGCTCGCGAACGCCAATCAAACTGAATCCGTTACTGCATTGCATATTTTACGCCTTGAATGTTTTCAGAAAAATATTTTAGTGTGCTGTTAAGTTATAAAATGAGAACATTTGTGACCACCATGTTGAAAACAGCAGCTTTAAGCTAAGAGTTTTGTCATCGTGACAATGACAAGCACATGGTATATCAACAGTCATAAAACATTATAAATGTGACTTATAATGAATTTAACGAAGTTCAAGTGTCTTACGGATGCTTTTGACTAGTTATAAACTAGATGTTGACTGATGGGACTTATAATACATTATGACTGCCAATACTCACCTCAACAAAAACCTCGTGATAATAATAAACACATGGTTAAAATTAGGTCCTTTGCTCCCGCCATAATTACTAGAGACGTTAAAGGGCTTTGTCACTTGGACGTAAAGATATGTCGTTTTGAGGTACTGGCTGAAACGACTGATGCTGGCATTCTTCTTGGGAGGACAGTCTCGTAAAAACCTTTTTGCTATATTTTAACTTTCCACACAAATGAAAAATGAGACTAAAAATAAGTGGATTGAAACACACTAAATGGCAACTGTACTCTACGTAACACTTTCATCTTTAGAGTGTTTGCCGACTGATGCTGACTTCACAAAGACACTATACGTCTTCTCCTTCCTGACATGGTGTGTTTTGACAGAGTGCAGCCAGTTGCGCCCCCAGAGAGCTTCTGTGCCTCACATTGGGGCCCGGTGACCCGAGACTAAAAACACTGTGGATAAAAGGACAGCATGGAGATGTTTCTGCCTCTGGCACAACAGCCCGCAGGAAGCAGGGAGCGTGTTGCTACAAGTCAATGCTTTGAGGCTACGAGACCCAAACAACCTCGCGCCGACCTCAACTCTATCTTTCTTTCACCAACTGTGTGTCCGTTCAAGTGTCATCACTGTTCTGTTCCACTAATTTAACTGACGGGACTTCAAATTCCTAACTATTCATTTTCACGCTCTCTCCCTCCTTTTCCTGCTCTTTTTCCAAAATGTTTTCCTTCCACTTTTCTTTTTGTCTAAATAGATCTTAGAACGGACTTTCTCCCCCTCTCTGTCTCTTCCTGTCCTTCTCGCTCCAACCACCTCATATCTGCTGAATCAATAATAAATGATCTGAGAAGCGTGGCAGCGACAGGCTCTCTGCATCGACTCTCTCAGGGTTACTGAGGAGAATCAAACCATGCTCCAGGTACAGCAGCAGGTTTACAGTAGGAAAATTAAGCAGAGGGGACACAAAGGAAAGTCGTGCTCATTGTTCCGTACGGCATCTCATTATCAGTGAGTGTTCGCGGATGTGTGCATCACGACACAGCCGGCCTTCAAACCTCCTCGATACCGCACATGTATCCATGGCGTGCAGTATGTGGACGGCTCCATCTATAACTCCACGGGGGGCTATTGCTCTGGGAGGCCTGCTGTGTGCTCACTCCCCACAGAAACCTGGATCCAAGGCCACCTCTGTTCACATGCTGGTATGAACATGAGCCTAATTCTTTCTCTCCCTCTCTCCCTTTTTGTTGTTGCTAAGCCCCTGATGGATCCACTCTGCTGAAGTGTCCTTTAGCAATACACTCCAGGGGTGCTGCTCTGCTGCAGATCCTGGTGAGTCGGAGGCAGGCAGAGAGCGGATCACATCAGTGTGACTCAACATCTATTATGCAGGCATCAAAGAACATAGAAACAAATTGCCCTGTAACTCAATCAGTTCTTCTGAAACAGCGTTTTATAGAGGGGCAAAAAGAGAGAGCCTTCGAGGCTGCAATCAATAAAAGTATAGCCAGGTTTCCATACAAATGTAGGGCAAAATCTAAGCAAAAATCTGCAAAAGAAAATGCTTATGATTGTGCGTTTCCATCCACTACTGTTATACGAATATTAGGAGTTGGTTGGCAGCATCAAGATAAATAGCTGATGGTGCCAATTCTCCAGTCCAGTGCCATTAAATCATTGCAGAGGAAGACAGCGCAACAAGATGTTAATATGAAAAAGTGCCGGTCAAACCTCAAGCGTTGGAAAACCATGTGGAAAAATGGTGACATTTGTTTGTGTTTCATGTATTAATTTGAAGGAGGCTACAGTCTCATTTTCCATTTAAATGAATTGACTTATTTGGCTCAGGACCACGATCACATGGTATGGAGCACGGACAGAAGATACAATAATAACAATACAGTGTACAACAAATGTTACTTAAACAAAAGGAAGAACATTCTTCAAAAAGAACCTCGATTACAAATACACAGTAGGTTTTGTGATCAAGGTAGGGCTGTAAGGTTTCATGAAAACAAGCCAATATCCACTCACATTCACTTGCCTTTTTGAACTAAAAGTGCCATAATCAAAATCAAAACTTTGATAGTTTTGTTTGACTCAAACACTTGGAGAGCCATGTAGAATCAGTCAGGAAACCAGCAGACGAGGAGCCCCAGGTAGCAGCGGTGTGAGTGTTGGTGGAGCAAAAAGCTCTAAATAGCCTCCACAGAACAAGAGGCTCCCCAGAGAGGAGAGTCTTTCTTTGGGTTCTCGTACATCATGGGATGGATGCTGGTTCGCCTTCAAAGTAAAGTGCTGACACACTTAAGTCAAGAAAATTCTGCACAGCAATGAGGGGAGGCGGAGTGCAGGCCTATTGTCAGTGCTCCAACCTCGGGTTCTCAAAGAAGAAATCTCATTTGGATCGTGGCTGTTCCTATAAAACCCAAAAGAGCATACACACACAAATGAGAGCAGAGATACCTCAGTTAATCATGATGCTTGTGATTAAAGCATGCATTTAACCTCGGTGTTTATCTCCGTTAAAACCCGGAGGTCTCGTCTCACAGTGCAAGGACATCTGGCAGAACCCACTCACTATCAATATGAGCATTATGTTAATTCAGCGGCTCTGCTCAGGACTCATCTAGAGCTATAGAAACTGTAAATGTGTGTGTGTGTGTGTACGTGTGTTTGTGTGTCTACCACACAATGAGGGCTTTTTAAAGTGTTAATGTCTGCCTGCCACTCTTTGCACCAGGAATACTGAAATGTTTGGGGCTGCAAATGTGTTGAAGCTGAATCTTTGAAGCTTTGTTTCGCTGTTAAACCATGAAAACACTGAGCACAAGCAGATAGGAATACTGTTGGAGGTACAAGGCTTGACATTTTTGCTTATTTTCTCAGTAAATGTCAATAACTGCCCATTTAAAAAAAAAAAAAAAAAAAAAAGGAAAAACCAGCACAAAGGAGAGAAACTGTTGGAGAGAAGTGTCTTAAAAGCAAAAGGGAATTTTGGGGGTAAGTAATTTATTACAGTGAGTTAGCGCTGTTAGGAGCGTTGCATAACTCCCAGCCTTGGCTGGCGTTGGCCTTTATAGCAGAACAATGCGTCTCATTTGGGAGGAACAGTAATTAGCTGGAAAAAAAAAAGAAAAAAGTAGTTAAAAGTTAAAATAGATGTTCTAGGCGCAGAGATGCCCTCTGCCACCTCTTGGAAAACTAAATGCTGAAAAATGACATCATGAAGTGTCTGTATTGATTTCAGTGGGGCATAAATTAGGATTTAGTTTTATGTCTCATCAGGAAACAAGTCAATCAAACTGTTCTTGAATACGGAGAAAAGGGAAGAAACAAAAGGTCTTATCCTCTTGTTTACTGCCAACAAGGCCCAGAAGCGACTGCAGGGGGACAATTACATACTCAATACAGCACCATGAATAATTAAGCTCTTAAGAGCAGATGTAAACATGTTTTGTAATGTCACCGTTTACAAAGGAAAAGCAAAGTCTATAGGTCTTTCTAAACATCCTAGACTTGATGGAGTTGTTGCGTACGTGGAAACCGATGACATTGTGTACAGTGTTTGAGCTTCTAAGGTGCTGAAAAGAATTCAAAGCTGCAAACGGATATTCTTAAAGTGATACACAAACTGTAGGGTCGAAAATGGGCCATAAAACGCTGGTTGTTTGCGTCTTTGATGAGGGCAGTTTTTTTACTTTCTTTATCTTTCTTTGTATCAAACTTCTACGCAGGCAGGGTTTGTTTATAGGAAGTACAACATTAGGTCCGCCAAAGATTAAGCTAGGACAGAGCAGTTTTCCACGACTGATCTCTGTCTCTTACGTACAGTTTTTCATTCGTTGGTGAAGCCGTTTGCAGGAGAAACCCTGCAGGAATACTATTTGATTCAACAGTCATCTATTTCTCTGGATACCTGTGTTGAGAAATTTTTTCCATTTCATTATTTTTACTCTTTATTTCATCATCTGTATGTAAAAGCGCTCAATATCGAGGCTGAGGAACAAAGGCACATCAGGACACACCACCACCACACACACACACACACACACACACTCACTCACAAAAACAAACCTCTTAATAAAGTTAATAATGACTATAAATACAATTTAAAATCCAATTGATATGGTTGCAGAGCCTATAAAGGCCATCATCAATAGTGAAAAGACGCACTAGGAGCGAGGAATAAATTGAAGGAGGAGAGAAAGGATAGTGCAGGTGAGAGGCAGAGGGAGAAGACATGAACTGCAGCACTTGACTGTCTGTTCAGCCTGAGGAGACTGATTACGGCGCTAAGTGGAGGCGAACGTCTCTCAGCCCCAACATGGAAATGAGACACTACAAGGGATGCAAACAGATCAGACAGATAGGGAACATGGGACGCTGGAAGAAGACGAGGAAAAGGTAAAACTACAGACCTGACTACTGACATCACAAACTAAATCATCAAAACACCGGACAATGGGAATCCTACAAGTCACGTTATGTAATCAGTCGGTTTTGAAAGTGTATTCCAGCCATTCAGATGTAACTACATTCCTTCTATTAATTTCCTTTTAGCAGGAACCTTTACAGTGAACCCCCCACAGACAATGAAGTATTTGAAAAGTGACCTTGGTGCTGCATTATGGCGTATCCAGGCACAGAATTTATTCGGTGAAAGACAGGGATTTTTGTTTAAGAATGATTAGAGGAAAATTTTGACCAGAATATAATGCAACTGTAACCATAGCAACGTCTCCGCTAATAACGAGGAAGCCGCCAGGTCTGTCTACCTTTGTCTGTGAACAACAGCGGGATGAAAAGATGGGAATGAATTCCTTTGATTTCACTGGTTTAATGGGACCAACTGCTGAAAGAGGATGGACCTTTGTTGTGTTACAGGTGCATGACGGGGCATCATCGCCACAGATACATGCTCTGTCCCCTCATGTCCAATCGATCCGCACAGGCACCGTTTGTTTTCAGGCAGTGGCAGCTTTCAGTTTGAGTGAGAAAGTTCGCTGCCAGTCAGTTAGTGCAGAGTTATGGCCATTAATGTAAATAATCCCATCATCATCCTGGTCCCTTGGAAAAGGCTGGGCAATATGATGAGATATATATATATATATATATATATATACGTAAAGTCAAAACGATATAAAATGTGTGTACATTTTTTTTAATATAATTTCTATGGCGATGTGGAAAAAGCATCGATCGAGCTGCGTTACGACAATATTTACATCTTAAACGGACTACGGACTAATGTACGGTACACAGAAATGTGTCAACAGAAAGTTTGGTTTGTGGCCGCTTTATGTAGGAATGTGGAACGTCACACAACGGTTAATGGATACATAAAAGAATCCATTGAGAAGCCATGCGCACCCTCAGATGACACAGATCATAATTAATTGTACTTTGTACTTTTCGATTGGTGTGAACGTGCGACACTTTCACACTAACGTTACTAACGTTCATTTTCTTTTCAGTTTTTTTATTTTCTCCATAATTTCACAAGTGCTGAATAAAATGAGAAAATACGCAGTGCTTTTCAATTGTCAAGTATTTCATTTAAGGAGCATACAAAAAAGGCTTACCACGTGGTTATTTCATATAGACTATTCATGTATTGAATAACCAGAAAACATGCAACATAGCGATACATATCCTTATCGAGATATGACATAACCTTTTCCATATTGCCCAGCCCTCACTTTGAACATGACAAAACTGTGCCAATCAACTTTCCAAGTAGCCCTCTGTATCCGTCCCTGGGTTTAGTGGTAAACCCTTCTCCCCACTACACATCTTCTGATCACCAGTGGCAGCTGAGACGTGCTCAGTCAGTGGGTAAGCTGACTCTGTACCATCTTTGACTTTACATGATTTGTATTGACATAACATTGTTTTCTCCCCCCACCTTTTAACTACGGACAGTTCATCAATGTGCTACATCACAAATTCTGCGCACAAGTGCATCCAATTTTAGGAAGACATTTTTATTGTTCTTGTTAGCGTCTGGTATCAATCATAGCCAAATGCATCTGATCTTTGAAGATGTACCGATTGATGGACTGGCAACAGCAGCTTCTCCACAAACAAATGGGACACAAAGATAAATAAATATGCAGTGTGCTTCTCTTTGAATTGAGATCAACTCTCCGGACATAATGTCATCTTTCCCAAGTGTAAGAATAGACTTGAATCTACACGATAAACGCATTTGCTGTTATAAATACACTAATGAGGCATCATAAATGCCCCATTAGTGTATTTTGAAGTAGGCAGCCCTGGAGGGAGCACAATGACAGCAAGAAGAGCAATGTGAAGAGAAATTTGGGCATAAAATGAATGTTTCCTACAGAAATTCTGTGTGAAAACCCATGCTGACTTCCCTCAGGGGGTCCAGAGGAAAGCTTTCACTCAGGGTCTTTCAACTGCAGCAAAGCACAGAGCCTTTCACACGCAGCTCCACAAAGCAGCCTGGTGACACAGGAGACTGTGTGCGAGGGAGGCAGAGCAAGGCAGGGACATGCTGCGTCGGCTTCCAATTAACTTGTGAACATCTCATTGTTTTAAATCCCTGACACTCTCCCCTATGCCGCCCTAAAGCACCTCCCACACCGATTATGGTTTCCCTTTTTTTTTTTAAATCAGACATGCGTGTGTCAAAGCGTAGTGATCTGTGTGGCTTATATGAGGCTCTTCTCACTTATCTGGTCCTAATTGATCTCTGTTGATATTAAACTCAGCTGGTTGCCCTTTTGGAAAAACTGTTTTAAGTGTTTTAACACTTTACAATGCTGAATCGTTAATAAGCGGTACCTGAATAACTCTTATTCGAGGATTGTATGAGTTATCGGGGAACAGACGGGGAGATATTAGTTAATCATGAGGTAATGATAAGCTCATAGGTATCTGTGAATTGGAGTAACGACCACTTTCTTCATGAGTCATTCCTGATCTAACCAGGGGTGGAAGAAGAATTCAGATATTTTACTAAAAGCAGAACAGTGTGGAAATACTTTGTTACAAATAAAAGTCCTGCATTCAAAATTCTACATTAGTAAACATACAAAAAAAACTTAATGTACCAAAAGTAAAAGTACTCATGATGAAGAATGGCATGATATACAGTATATTACATGACTGATGCATTAAAAAAAGTAAGCATTAATAATGTTGCAGCTGGTAAAGGGGGAGCTCATTTCAACTACTTTATATACTGCTGGGTAGCTCAAATCTATAATAATATATCAAAATTATAGTTGATTTATAGTTTATAGTAATAATATAAATCCAAAAGTAAATAGTAACTAATGTTGTCAAATAGTAGTAGAGAAAAAAGTAATATTGGTGTCCAAAATGTAGTGGAGTAGAAGTATAAAGTAGCATAAAATGAAAATACTCAAGTAAAAGTACCTCAAAATTGTACTTAAGTACTGTACCTGAGTACATTTACTTAGTTACATTACACCAGTGGATATAACTATGAATCAGCCACTGACTCGTGGCAATGCAACTGTCTCTGATTGTAACCCCCTGAACTTTTCTGAAGCACTTTTCTGTTTATTTAAATTTTTGTTTTTTTAAACGACGTTTTGTTGAATTTGCATAGCGTGCCTGAGGAGAAACATGAAGACAACATGTTTCATTGCTCATCTGTTTCCATTTAATGTTTTCAGTTTAGTAGTTGGTAGCGGCAGGTCCTAATGACAACCCTAACAAATGAAATGAAAACGAATAAATGGTAAATGGACTGCTTTTGCGATCACTCAAAGCGATTTACAACACATCAGCATTCACACAGAGTCAGAGGCGACCATACAAGGTGCCACATGCTCATCAGTGACAACCATTCACACACACTCACACACCGTTGCCCATTGGGAGCAATTTGGGGTTCAGTATCTTGCACAAGGACACCTCGACGTGCTGACTGCAGAGACCGGGGATCGAACCACCAACTGGTGGACGACCGCTCCACCTCCTGAGCCACAGCCGCCCATTAATTAATCATTAGGTGCTCTTTTGTGCACCTCCAATAAAGTGACTCATGATTAGTTATTAAGCAGTTCCTCGTTAACTTAATTTACTTACCCGTTTTACATTTTACAGAAGAGAAAGATTTTCCAACACATATTTGGAACAAGAGATAAATGTATAATTAACACAGGGTCACAAGATCTGGGACATAGACGTGTTTTCCGATATAGAAACAAGCTGTTTTCTGGATCTCAGGGTTTTGCACACAGACTTGAGAGGCTTCCACGGTTCAGAGATAACTCCAGGCCAGGCAATGCAAATGTATAACTACAACCTTAGAAAGCACCTCTTAAACACCTGACATTCAACAAAGTAAATAGGAGAGATATCAATGTGCTTCTTACTTTCCCCTCTTTTTGATAAAGGCATGTAAACAACACACTGTAGTAGCTGAGGTGAGAAGAAACCAAAGGGTGTATAAACACTCTCCGCGCTATTCAGGATGGATCTAATTTTAGCTTTTAGAGACAGACAAAAAGCACAACTGCTTTTTAGTATGTAAACAACTATATTCTAGTGTTGGATGCTCCTGAAAACATTAGCAAAGATTACACCATAGACTGTATATTAGAAGTGGACATAGTCACCGTGACGTCACCAAATGGTTTGCGGACTATGGTTTTGAAGCTTAGAGTTTGGCATTTTGGCCATCGCCATCTTAGTTTTTGGCAGTTGTCATCTTAGTTTTTTGGAACCAGCAGAGACACGAGAGGGTGGAGCTAATTTACAACCAAACGCTAAAAAATACATTTTATAGGAGACTAAAATGTTACAATTAACTGTCAGGAACTGAAAACACACTGTGAAAGAGTTAAAGTTGTAAGACGAAATACATGAAGAGCACCGAAACAGGATAACGCCGTGGCGGCGACCTGTCAATCACCAGGTAGCCTCGTCCTACAGCACATGATGCTTTATCGTCTATTTTACTCTAAATTATTTACAACATTAACATCATGCTGTATTGAAGCAGACATGAAACTAGCGATTAAGACCATAAACTCGTGTTGAAAATGTTTACTGAGGAAATAAATCAAGTGAGAAGTAGATTCATTTTTCTCATAGACTTCTATACAATCGGACTTCTTATTTCAAACAGTGGAGTCGTGCCCTGGTGGCCATTTCAAAGAAGGCAGGTTTAATGCACTTCTGCATTGGCTTCACTTTTAAGACCCCACGGAGGATCTCACTGCTTCCAATTAATCTAGTATGAGTGCTGTAAACACGCATAGACATAAAGTGTGAAACCACCATGCATGCACAGGTGTTGTGCACCTATGCCAAGGAATAATGAGTAAGGAGTAACAGGCAATAAGGAAGGTTGCCATCAAAGTAAGGAAGAGGAGGCATGTGGGGGAAAATGTTTCTTAATGCTTGATGGAAACGATCAGTATGCAAAGCTGAGAAACACCCAACTTTTATTTACCTGCCCTCTACCTGACCTGAAAGGAACAATAAACAGCTGCATGTAGGCGTGTGGTTGTGTGTGATCAGAAAGCACACCTGCCACAGACAGTGGCAGAGCTGACAAAAGCTTTGATGACTGGAGGCTGAAAGGGTCTTTGGGTGTTGGGGGAGAAAATGGCCTCCTGACTGACGCATGAACATAATAACGACACTCGATATTTCAAATGGTCTTTATAGGCCGTTTTTACGCAGCCTTATTATTTGTGATACTGCAAGCGCTTCATGGAGTAAAAAGTAGATGAAAAACAGAAAAAGAGATTGAGCTGAAAGTATGAAGCCGATTCATTCGGCTGAGAGGAGACACGCTGACACGGTTATTTCTAAGAAGTTAAAGGAGGACAAACCTCTGGCTGTGCAGCTGGTAATTACTGTATGAGCTACTGCACGAGGTGTACATGGATCAAACCCCCCACCCAGGCTGCGGCAGAGGGGCCGGGGACAAAGCAAGGCTTTGGCATTTTCCCACAGGTCTGCCGCTGTAACATTAGCACAGCTTTACACTCATAATGAAAAGAGCACGACAGCCAGATTCATATGGGTGACGTATAGCAGCGCATAGTGATTAGAGCAGAGAACAAAAACATATATTCCCTCAGGTTTCAATTATGGGATTTAATTATAGCAACAGCTAAGCACACTGTATTCACGTCTGCAGTAGTGTGGTATCAAGCCAAATACATGTGTATAGAATGACTCAAGGGAAAATGTATGCAAAGTAACGCAGAGGCTTGAACAATAGGCCAGTGTTTGCTGTACTCTGCAGTGATTTAGAAATGTACAAATGCTCATGTTCTGTGTCCCGAGCTTTGATGTGTCATCTGCTTTAGGTTATCGTTGTCTTCTCATGCCATTGCTTTGCTTCTGGTAACAGCAGGCTTTTATGGGTATTATACATATGTGCTTTTGTTAAGCATTTCCAAGATTTCATTGTGTTTTGATCACATTTGATTTCATTTAGTTGAATTTATTAACACAATAAATCACGATATGCAGCTAATTCTACCCTGGTGGTCACAGGAGGAAGTGAAAACAATGTTGAAGAGAGCAGAATTTGCATTTAAACTGTTTAATCACTGTGTTGATTGTGCTTTCAGCTGCTGGAGTATGAAGCCTCGTGAAGTACAAGTAAAAAGGTTGTACAGAGTCAGCATTTAGGGAACTAGGGATTATTTGCAAGTTTGGCTCTCATTACTTCAGGGACATATTGTATATAATCCTGCATGAGAGCTTTTTAAATACAAACACATGTAATGGTTCTATAACAGTTGTACACAAAACACACAAAACTCAGGACCAGGTTTACTAAGAAATTACGTTTGTGGCCACAATTCACCAAGGCAGCAGCTCATTATGCAGTCAGCACCTGGTGGGCACCTGGTACTGAACCCCCAGACACAACCAGTGAAGCACCGTTCATATGTGAGAATACTAAACTCAGAAAGGAAATAACATGGTGACCTTGATTACAAAATGCTTTGGCCGGCTCCACCTGAGAAAAACGTTACGATTACTCCAAATATTATTCTTACTCGTCTGTATATAAACATGTTACACAAGAACCCATCGGTGAAGGGAGAGAGAGAGAGGGAGAGGCGGAGCAGGTGAAAGTGGAGATGTTGTTGACATGGATTTTAAGTAAATGCAAAACCCCTTTGGACATGTGTCAGCGTTGGGTTCGTCTACCAAAAGCTGTTATAAATTGACTTTTTATCCAGTTTTAAGAGACATTTTTACAAGGCACTTTTAAGATCTTAGTTGCTTTTGACCTATATATTTTAACCAGATGGAAGATTTTAGTTATCTGACGTCTGGAAGGAATCCTGTGTGTGCAGGAATTGAATATAATAGTGATAATTATGTTTTCATTTTGTGTATATTCACCTAAAACTAAGAATTGTTCTAAGAATTGTTCCGTCTTAATTACGTTAGAATGGGAGCAGGTTCTCTTCCACAGAGTCCGCCATGTTGCACCTTCATGTTTCTACAGTAGCTCAGAACGTCTGCCACTATTAGGGCCTTTTGACATTTTTACATTACCTTAAGGCCACCGTATTTCTCCAACACGCTTAGAAAGGGAGGGGTGAGCGGAGGGGAATTTAATTGCTTGCAATCTGCAACGTCACTGCTAGATGCCACTAAACACACTGGACCTTTAAGTTCAAATTCAAGTGTGATCAACACAAACAACAACATCCGTCCACTACCCCTTTAGGTAAATGTAATCACAGATCCTATTCATTAATAAAGGCCTAATTGCTTCATTGTTTTTGCGCAATCCTCCCTTAAGCGCATATGAAATGAGGAGAAAGGCACACCTCGCAAACACTCAGCCTTAGTAAATCTTGCCCCCAATTTTCAAATATATTGGATGGATAGAAAAAGTTGATCAGGTTCACATCCAGAACACAGGACTGACTTATGTTGAACAGAGCGACGCATAAGAGTGGGCGTTAATGAACTGACTGACAGCTGCTCTACTCATTCACCCCCTAATAGAGTTTGCTGTCTCGGATTCCCTATTTGAGAAGAAAGATTGAGGTTTTAAGCAGCGGTTCTCACTCACGGAGAGGACAAAGCACAGCATCTGATAATAAAGTGGCTCCACTGCTGAATTATTAATAATAAGTGCTTTACTTCCAAAGAACAGGGATCATTGCCCAGCAGGGGGTCCTCTGAGATACCAGGGCACTGAACAATCTTAACTGCACTACTTTGTTTAGCTGTAACTCTGATATCTCAGACTGGCTTTGTAATGCACCATTACAGTCAGCCAATGGGGAACTGGATTCATTCTTATTGCGCTTAAAAAAGTAGCGTTCTCTTCCCTGCTGACGCACTGCTGACTCAAGTGCATCGGAGAAGAGCTTCTTTTGATTTGATTCATTTGAGGAGGAACAGGTTTGCTGCCTATGTCACTTTAACACTATCGGCAAGAACGGCAATATTGGAAAAATTAAGCAAAACCTCAGATTATGTTCATTCCTAAAGCGCATTGTCAAACATGTTAATATACTTTTTAACAATACATACACGTGGTAACTACGGCGTGGTTAGGGAAATATTGTGGTTATGGCTATGACGGACGGCTTTTCAACTGCTTTTTGACTAATAACTTCCTGCATGGTATTTAAAGGTGCCATGTTAGAATTTCAGTTCGAAACATTCAAAAGATGTCTATGTGTTGTGTTGCAGAGATACAGTAGCCGAGTTAACCGAGCCCGTATGCAGCCACAGCAGCGAGGATCTAATCCCGGGGGATTGCAAGCTTTCTGTTGCTGTCGTTACACAGGTTAGACCTTTTATAACTGATGACTGACTTTACATTTAGATTGCATGGACCCAGTAGTAGAGGTGAAATGCTGTCCCATTTTTCTTTGGAGCAGGTGGCTCGGTATTACACGTTGCACCTTTAACGTTAGCATTGGACCTAAATCACAAGATACAGAATCAACCAATATGGATGTCATTTCTGGGGATACTTGGCTGGTCCGTTTGGAAACAGTGAAGGTTTGGAAAGATGATTTTTGTTGCAATGGCTATGATTTCCGAAACGTATCTGCATTGAGATTATTGAATTCTTACAGAAGACGTAACATTTTACATGATTTTTGCAGCTATACAGAATGGGCCCCATACTGGTCACCTTTGACAGACCCTGATAAAAACCCTGTTTCAGTTCGAGTTTGCTAGAATTCCAAGCCAGAGCAGCTTATCATGAGTTCAACAACATCAAAAAGTTCACATCAGTTGCACACAATCCTCAGTAAAAGAAGAAAGTGCAACACTTGAAAGCAGAATCTTCCTTTAACTTTTGTGACAGCTTTGCTACACTCAGTCTCTTGATGATTTAGCTCATATCTAGGTATTGTTGCGAGTTCTTTGATTTCGAATGAGGAGACTTGACTATGAGTAGATTTGCAACTCAGTTTATTAAAACCTGGTGAATGACAGCTTGGTCAAGGACTCCAAGTGTATCAGGAAGTCATAGGCAGCGGATTGCTGTTACTCTATAACCACCATCCACATCTTGAGAGCCCCGAGCTTCCGTTGCAGATACAGTTTATACAGTGGTGGGCGTGGCCTCTTATGGCGTATCTCATTACTATGCCAGGAAGTCTGTGGTTTAGACTTAGCTTCCTTAGTTGGTGCACAAGCTTTGTCCAGAGCCTCTTGGCATCACGATCATACAATCAGCGACGACTCCTTGGGTGCTATTACACGTGGCAGGCTGCGTTTGCCCAATTCTTCTACACTTGGTACCTGACCTTCACCTAACTCCTTTCTGCACAGGCTACCTAATCTATTCTCTCTGGGTGTTTTCTGTTATCGGCCTTCTCTGTTTAGGCGTCACTCTGTGATGCACCCATCCACTCATTTTATAGTCATAGCAGCTAAATCCTTCAACACTTGACTGAAGGTTACATACATCTTATCCATCAGAGCCTAATAGCTATCTGGTATAAGTGACTGTCTTCCTTGTCTCAGTGTACATTTCATATGTGCGTATTTAGCTTAATCACATTGGTTATATTTATTCATCACACAGTTACATTCAAACGTCAAGGTAGCAAGGTATACATATTTAATTTCTAACAATATCGAGTCTATGTACTGTAAAATATACAAAAAAGCTTTTATTTTTCTGCAGGTATTCATATAATCTTTGGTCTTTGGTAAATTTCCAAAGAAATATGTGTTTCAACATTGGTGCATTTGTTTCTTTTTTAACCTGCAGGGAGTTGTGGGAGTGTTGAGAAGTCATAAAAATATAATAACTCTAATATTATCATCATCCCCTTGGAAAGTCTTCCAAACTCCGAAGTCCTTTAGTAGCTGCACTGACATCAGCTCTCACTTTCCTCTGTACTCCTAACAGACTCAAGATTTATGTGCTGTCAGTGATAATTCCCCTTTACTTTGAAGAGGATTTACTTAAGTATGTGAGAGAATTCCGTAAACAGCCTCGTATTTCCCCCCTCTCAGAAACAAAACTTAAAATGCACACAGTGAAGCCAGTCAATGTGAAACAAGAATGGAGGTGAACGCTCCTTTTCTTTTTCTCCCACCTCACCTGGAGTGCCATGACTCCAGCCAGGAATGGAAATGAGATGCGTGTTACTCAAACGGGAGCAGGCTCAGGTGTGATTTCAAAAGGTAACAGATTGTTCTAGCACGTACTCGACAACGCTTTGAAAAGGCGCAGGCCCTCCCTTTGTCAGTCCAGGGCAGACAGGCATGGAGCAACCTGAGAAAGAGTGGCAACAATCTGCTTCGCCCTCATATGCACCTTATTCTGTTAGACCCTGACAGGACTCCCATCAAACGGGAGGCATAAAGTTTCCAAACTTTGTTGTTCATGTCTCTGTTCTCTTTTATTTTTGCCTCAGTTTTAAGTCGACTACCCTATGCAAAACAACACCACATTTAGGACGAAGGAAAGCTTTCCCTCTTCCCTTGGCTGGATCAAAACAGTCAGTAACTGGTGATGAAAATAAACAGCATAAACATATTTTTCCATGCAAGAATTAAAAAGTGCTTTGCTGAGACACATGAGGACAAATCAGCAGATCGACTCGGCTAAAATTCCACAGGTTCCCGCTTTGAACCTGCCACTGAGCCTGCAGGAACAGCCAGCACAGAGAGTGAGTGGCAGATTAGAGATTCACCTCAACACAGGTGACACCCACCTTTGCTTTAGTGTCCCATATAGTGAACGCTTTAAGCTACCATTGCAGCCATAGATCTTCAGATAAACTGTACTCCCTCCTTTTCTTGCAATTTTTTACTTGAAAGTGGCAGAGACGCCCCCACCACTACGATACATTATGGGATTTTTGTGCAGAGTCTCTTGAGCGCAAACCCTGGGGAGAGATCCAATCCTGGCCTCCCTCCGCTCATCTCACACTCTCTCCGAAGTCATATGGGAGGTTAGAAGCAGGTGGAAGGTGCCTGGTAAAATGGCAGGCACTTGAAATATGAAATTCATGAAATAAGAGCTCATGAGGGATATTAGGACTCTGGATAATGTAGGTACTGACACTCCACATTAATTGGGTTAAGCTTCAACGAGACAACAAACCACCGTCGCAGGAGAAAATTGCGCTTCTTTTAAAAATCTTCTTGAATCTGGAAAGCTGTGAAGTTTCACACATCCCACTCAGTGTGGTGCAGCAACACTGCCACAATTTTGGAAGTCCATGCAGTTCTGTTAAGCGTGTGTGTGCATGTGAACACACTATACTGCCAGCTCAGGAAACAGTCAGGGCTTGTCTGAGGTTACATAAGGCCTGCAGGGGTTTGCTGTGAACAGAGGACAGGTGAGAAAGACAAAGAAAGAGGAAACAAGAAAGTGAAACAAAGAAAGTCCAGGAGCTCAAAACTGTGACTCAAAGGAGGTGCACATATAACATCTTAGCGGTTAGTTTGATGAGGAATTATTGCAGTATGAAAGTAATGCAGGCTTCTGTAATTATAAAGCTACAGCTAGCAGCCGGTTAGCTTAGCACAACGATTGGAAACAGGGGGGGGGAAAAGGAGAGTGGTTTGAATCATCTTCTCATCTAAAGCCCCTTTCTTCCTCTGGACTAACACCCACTAATATCTTTTGTCTTTACTGGGGAAGGTCACGCTAATTTTGGTTGAAAAAAAGGTAAACGTGTAGACAAGAAAGCAAAAAAAGCACATTACCCAAAAAGTAAAAAAAACAGACCTTTAAAAACAGGCAGATGCGGTTGCATTAACAAATTACACATATTAACAGCATCACACTGTTCACAGAGCCAAACTGCAGCTAATTAACATAATGTGGTAACACTCTAGCTAGAAACATGATGAGTCATCCTAAGTAGCTGTTGTAAACCCAAATCATCATGATCAGTGATAAAGATGTATGGATTGTCTTAAACTGATGTAACAGGTGATAAAACAAAATGAAAAAATCTGTAAATTATCAATGGATCTTCAACAATAAATCACTTTTTTCTCCATCAACATTACGTAACTCTGCTCTGCTGTGGCTGACAAGGACAGCAATGCTTTTTTTCTTGCTCCGAGGCGGCTTCAGTTTGTGTTAGAGAATATCTAAATGCATTAACACTCATGGGAGGGACTCGCTCCACTGCTGCGGCTCCATGTCATCCAACACTGCAGGCATGGTTAAGCAAGCCTGTGCTTTGAGTTTGAGGTGTCTGTAACCGTGGATGTATGCAGCTTTGAGATTCCTAAAGGAATGTATTAGTTACATAACAACAAAGGTTGTGTTGCCTGCAGAGTCAGATACATGAAGGATCAATAACACAGGAACCGCTTCCAGTTTCTCTTTCCTGTACTCGAGGCCAAAAGATGCAAATACCAGGCTCTCATTCCAGTTTGTTTTTTTCAAACAACCAATCAAAACTACACAAACATATGACACGGCACCTGAAAAACAAGGCAAACTCATAAAAGTAGTCTGGGTACAGTGCATGAGACTGTGGGAGTTTTTGAACATGAACAAGTCCTTGGGATAGGAGATGAGTCTGACTTCATCATGACTCTCCACATCCAATAATGCCGTGCCAGCAGAAACCTCTGCTCTCTTCTTCTCTCTCCACAACAAAATGCAGGGAAACCTCCGACGGCTCAATAAGACCAATCAGGGAATTCTCAGTTTATAGCTTTAGGGTTGAATCCCATTAAGAGCAAAATAAAAATTGCATAGAAGAACTATTCATCTCTTATTCAACATGAATATATTACAGTTAAATTGTGGTTAGAGGAAACTATATTGTATTTAAGATTGAAAATAATGTGTATACATAATGCAGTAACAGCAACATTTCTAAGATGCTTTTATCACTAATTTCACTGTATAATAGATGTAGAATATCACCTTAAAGCCTTATCATTACACCATACTGGACCTGATCAAACAGGACATCTTTAGATGGTTTGAAAACCTTTATTTTGAACAGCCTGCTGGCACAGTAGATTTGCCACTAATGTTTAAATTGTCCTTGTTTAAAACAGACCCACGGAAGACTTGTGGTTGGACAGTGGAAGAAAAGCCGCAGTTTTTGTGCTCAGAGTTGAATGGTATTAAACTTGGGGTGCTACAGGCATTTGTCTAGAAATTGCAAGGTATGCTTTGCGGATAAAAGTGAGGCACTTGAAGCTCAAAGCAACACACCAAATGGCTCGAAAGATACAAAACAATTACAAAAAGGTCCTTCAAACTGCTAAAAATGCACCGTGTAATAACAGCCATCACATTTTTTTTGTGGGAGTCAGTAGTAACCCTGGTAAATGGGAAAGCTAGAAGCCAAACAAAATACCAATGGAAGAATTTGAAAGTGCATGGGTCAATATAAATACTTTCTCTTACCTTTTTTTTAGTTTGTGAAAGAAAGTAGTGTTAAACAAAAAAGGAAATGTGCTTTCACAAAGTAAGTGTACCACACACATTTTCTTCTTAAAAATGAAGCCTTCATATTGAAATGATCAGCTTGCTGGTCCCCATATCTACACAGTGCTCAGCATAAGCCTTCCATTCAGTAACATGTGAGAGAAATGTAAACAAGTCTACAGCCATGACATTAGCTCTGTAAGGTTGCACTTAGACACCGATGTGATTTGAGCTGCGTAAATGCCAACACCGGCATGCTAACATGCTGATATTCACCATCTTAATTTATTCATTTATTTTTTTTTACAAACTTTTGATCTGTTGGTAACACTAGTTGAAAGTTAGAGGATCAAAGAGGTCAAAGTCATGGCAGTTGATCCTGAGGGGAACAGGAATCTGGAGCTATACCAGATTTCATGGCAATCTATCCAATGGTTCCTGAGACATTTCATTCAAAACCACAAAGAGGAAAAGTTTAGGGATCATCAAGGTCAGTAGGATTCATCCTCTGAGAACTATGCATGTCTAAAATAAAATGTTCTGTTGCGCTGTCCATCAAGAAGATGCAGATATTTTACAGGATAAGTGAAAACTTTGACCTGCTGGTGACGCGAGAGGAAACGTCACTGAAGTCTGTAGATTCATCCTTGAGGGACCATGAAGAAAATTTCTGTCATGGCAATCCATCCATTAGTTGTTAAGGTATCTCTCACCTTGGCGTGATCCTTGACCACACCTTTTCCCTCGGCCCCCATATTCGCCAAATTGTCCTGCTTCTATCATCTTCGCAATATTGCTAAAATCCAGCCCTTGCTTGCAAACCCTGCTGCTAAAAAAATCTGACCCACGCCTTTATTTCCTCCCGTCTTGACTATTGCAACTCACTCCTTTACAGCATCAGTGCTATTTCTATCAATAGAGGCCAACTGGTCCAGCACGCATCCGCCCGCTTCTAACCCACACAAAATCCTGGCACCACATCACCTCCGTCCTAAAAGATCCGCACTGGCTTCCCTTCTCCAAACGGATCAACTAAAATCCTGGTCTTTACCTACAAAGGCCTTCACCAGCTGCCCCCATACCTGGCAGACGTCCTCCCCCCCAAACCAACCCTTCTCTCTACCTCAGATATACCTCCAATTCATCCTTGTGTTCTTGAGATGTGTTTCTGAGCTGTTTGTTGTTTGTACCACCATCACCCCTAGTGTAAAGCAACTTTGAGTTCTAAAGTGCTTTAAAGATGTAAGTTATTAGTGTGATTATTATTATTTCAGTCTGGACGAAAGTGGTGGAGCGACGGACAGACACTATCATACTCAGAGACCTGCTGCTATGGCTAAAAATGGTAGAGAATTGGGTCAAATATGTAAGACACCATTTACTCGATTGCATTTTGTGTGATAACTGTATCATAAAGAACCAACAGCATCAGCAGGGCAGCCTTGTCTTGCCGCTGAAGCTGGGTCTGATACTACAACTATGGATGTGAGTTCATGAGAAATTGCCTAGTAGCTTGAAAGAGTCATTAATGGTAATTGTGAGCAGAGGGCTGCAGGGAGTCATACTGAAAACACATCCTCTGATGTTAAGGCCACAGGCTTGAGTTATTGTGCGACGACGTGGCTAACTGGCTCAGTGACTGAAGGGAAAAACCCTTCAGGCAATCCCGCGCAACGGCAAGCTCTTCAACAATCCAATACAGACTGCAGTAATATTCCTCTGCATGCATAATGCAAAAGCTAAATGTAATAACAAGAGAAATAGAATGACAAGTTAAAGACCCAGCTTCATAACGCTAACGGTCCATTGTTATAAAGCAAGTGAGGTTTCAACTGGGAATGGTCTCTGCAATGTAGTTGACTCTGACCCCCCAATCTCCTTCACGGTTACTAATATGTAAAAGTCCCCCATGTCTGCCCATCCTAAACTTAAACACACCTTTCACTCTAATAATACAAATCAGCTGTTAAAAACATTAACATCGGCTGATCAAAATCAGTGTAGAAAAGACTTTTATTTTAAGTCCGCACAGCAAAACCACAGAACTGATTAATTCCTGCTTTTTACACTTCTGTTGGTTGCAATATTATCACATTTTTGAGCTTGATCTGTTTACAGTTTCGTAGAATTCAATTTCACCCTGTTTCAACACCAGTGAAGTGTGAAATAAACATACAAAATATTCAAAGATATACACTTGGTTACCACAAATAGCGTTTTAGTCAAGCCCTCTGAGCTTGGAGCTTAGGGGCTGTCAATGCTCCCGCCCAATACTGGGAAAAACTCTTTCTTCCATTTCTTGCTAAGAGTTGGATGAAAGGATGGATACCACTCTCACGTCCGTTAAATATAAAGCTACAGACAGGAGATGGATAGCCTAGCTTAGCATAAACAACTGAAAACAGGGGGAAACAGCTGGCCAGTGTTGCCAGGTCCACGGTTTTCCTATGGAATTGGGCTACTTTTAAAGTGTTGCTGCGGGTTTCATTTTTTGCCTGCGGATTGAGTAGACCTATTTTGAATCTAAAATAATATCTTAAATAGAAATCCTTTTAAATGAAATTATTTAGGCTTTCTATACCTGAATCCTAGCCAATGTCAGAATGTACACACTAACGGGACACGTCAGATTCCCACATACACACCGATGTATGCAAGCAGTGTATATAGTTTGGCAAGAGCATATTTAAAGTTTTGGTATTGGACTGGTTTTATTGTCTGGTTTTGAGCTGGCAGTGGCGTATTCTGCAATGGCTGCAAAATGAGCAGGAGTAAATGAAACTGTGGATAGGTAACGACTGCCTGTTAGATGGGAAGACATGGTTAAATGGTGTGAAACAGGGGGAACACTCTCTCTAATAAGATGTTACTGTAGGTATTACATTCTGACAGATGATAAGAGAAATCTAAATGTGAGAAAATAGTCTGTTGGCATAACTGTAAAGACCAGAGAAAAACAGAACTGAATGCAAACTCCAATGACCTCAAAGTTGTCTTCCAGAAATGACTCCCTAAATCATCTCATTTGCTGACTGAGGCGATTACTGGATCCAATTTACACGCTAGAAAAAGCAGGAAAGATGAGACTTTCAGCATCCAGAATGCCATTACGCTGTATCCTCTGGACATTGTGTTTGCATCCTCCACAGCATTACATGTCGGGCCAAGGGAAAACAACTTGCGTGTCATTATGTCCCTTAATGAAAAATACGGAAAAGTTACATTTAATATGAATCTTGCAATAAAAATTATGACAATGCAAAATAATATAATGTATTTGCTATTGTATGGTGATTATGTTTAAGTTAATAGATCATAATATTAAAAAACTCTCTCTGGTTCTTTTCAATTATTATCTTGAAAAGACAAAACTGTGCAATGCTTAAAAGTAGATTACACAGAAGGCGTCACACTTATAATATGAGCACATTGTCAAACCACAGGGGGTTCGATAATAACACACTTTCATCAGCATTGGTTCATATACCCAGTTAGAAATGTTGTCATATCTGAAATTAATAATAATATTTTCTCTCTGTGTGTTACTTTTTGATTTGATTTGATTACTGATTAGTGGTCTGTTTCTCATCTTCTCCGTACTGGGACAAGGATCAACAGTAGGCTATGCCATGCTAGCTGCTCTATGAGGCACAGTGGTCCTTTGAGCTAAACGCTAACATCAGCATGCTAACATGCTCACATGACGCTGTCTACATGCTTAAGTTTAGCAGGTAGAATGTTGAGTTTGTTAGCATGCTAATATTTGCTAATAAGCAGAAATTATAGCTACGATGATGGGAGCGTCATTAGTTTTGCAAGTACTTGGTCACGAATCAAAGTATTGGACTAATTAAAATGTCAACCTGATGGTGGAGCTCCGAGAAAGGTCATGCAATCCTTTCAATCGTTGTTGAGATATAGAAATAAACAAGCGCAAATTCACAATAGCTGTGACCACGACGGGCATGCATCCACGCATGCATTCCGTCACACACACGCAGAGTGTATGATAAGCAGTTTTGGAGTTTGGCCATGGTACGTGAAATCGGTTTAAAAGTAATGCTATAGGCCACTCTCACTCTCACATATTTACACTAACAGAAAACCAACAACACTGCTTTTTAATGCATTTCTTGGCGCCTAAAGGTGCAAACATAAACTGCAATACAGAAGAGTCCAAACCAAATATCCAATTTTAATGTCACCATATTGTTTAACTTTGTGGGGAGCTTTAATTGCCCATAAACTGTTACACAACTCTCCGTCCTGCATCAGAAGAAGAAAAAGTCAAATCCATCTGGTACTTGACCCCCGAGGCGATTAAACAAACATGACCTCAATCTCTCTCCCGCTAGCTCCTTGACATCTGCTGGCAAGCCACCTGTTTAGCTTACTGCTAATTTGACACTCTCGGGGGAGATGATAGATGTGTGTTTGAAAGTCAGCTGACAAGAGGCTCTTGTTTCGATGTGCGCTATTGCTATGCAAAACCCCTTCATGGCTTATTCAGAAATATATTCACACTGAGTTGCATGTGAAGGCATTTGAATACAGTGAGGGAACGGAAGAGTCAGTGGGGGTTTATTCTGTACTGGGGAAACATACTGATATAATGTGCTATATATCATAACATGAATGAAATAACAGCCCGGCAACATCCTGGCATCTAACTGAATCTGATCAGATGCCTTTGTCCTGCAGCAGAGTTCCCTTTGATCTTCCCACAATCCCAGCTCTTTCTCTTTTCCCTCTCCTCCTCTTAGCCTCGTCTTCCTCAGCCACCATGGAAAGTCAGGGTTACAGAGCCGATCTGATCACACTTCATATGTCAGAGAGCCTTCGAATTGTCATTATTCATGAATTCACAGGAGTGAGAACCAGGCCTCTGGGCTCCATGTGCATCAGGATGAGGATGGGGAAGATCCCAGAGGAGCAGAGTTCAAAGCTATCAGGTGTCCATTCTGTATGTAACAGATTAAAAATAAAAATGTTTTATGACAACAAAGGTCAGTCATGTTTCTTTAGGACAAAGGTATGGCAGCAGGTGGTCTATGTAACTTTGTTTTGAAATAAAGGTGCTTTCAGCAGGAAAGTGGTTCCCGCCGCTGCCTTGTTACGGCGGCTGCTGAGTAGCCACCGCCAAGGTAATGATGAAGCAACTTTTGCGGCTGCAGCTTGCCATGGGACCGTGGCTACCACAGGAACTACTGCAAGGGAAACTATAGAGGAGCTGATACACCTCTTCACCAGCAGAGAACAGAATGAAGAAAAAACGTTATCGGATCAACATCATCTTCAAAGTCTGATTACCGTTCTGGGACAAGAAACAAGGTTTAGGATACTAGTTACTTGCTCTATTAATGGTGTCATATTGCTAACCTCTATCTTGAGCAAAAATATTATAGGTGGACAGTAGTAGCCTGTGATGTACAGACTGGTAGGATCACAGGCAGCTGGGAGTCGACTTGGTGGACAACTGGCTACTGCATGTGACAAACTATTCCCTTAAGATCTGGTTATGTGCTTTGTTTCTGACAGACATAATTTTGCTCAGCCACAGAAGCTCCTTGTCAGGTAAACATAGGGTGTTTTCTGGGGATAACGGCCTCAAAATACTAGCACATTACATGTAGGTGCAGATACACTGAGGCAGGACGTCACATTCACGCAAATGGCAGCACTACGGGAAAAAACGTACGCGACTTGGACTGCATGTTACTGGTGAAAAGAGAGGAAATGTTGCCAATAGTAACTGACAGTCGACTCTTGCTCTTTCTTCTCTGTTCATCCTGTGTTTACCTCCCACCATAGTAAGGGGAACATCTAATTTGGTGACATTTTTGAACATTTATTGCCCTTTATGAGCAGTTAATTGTAAGAAAGTAGAGCTCACTTTGGGGCAAGAGAGAGCAGTCAAGACTGAGGGCTCAATCGTTCCCTCTTAGATGGATAAGAGTTCTTCAGATGCAGAGTGGGTGAGAGAGAAACAGTGACAAGTCAGTGAGTAGCAGGGTATAGCGCCATTACTCAGACTTTACAGTAACTGCTTCTTTGATGATCATCCACCAATTCCGATTGTGGCCTTTTGTCCAGCCTCTATGCAGGCCCTGATGTGATATATATTATACCTCTTTAATTACAGCCTACGCGGGAAATAATGAGCTACTTGGTTGGGTGCCCTATCAGCACTTCTCTCAGAAGGTTTGACATTTACTGAACTCGCTCTGTGTCGAGGTAAATGTGCACACTCCGTCTTCCTCTGTAGGCTCGGCGGGTTCACTGCACGGCCTGAGGAGAGGGTGCAGCTCAGTCTGAAAACACCACACCCGTCTATTTTAACTAATAATGTGAGGGGTGAAAATGAGAAAGAGACAGAGAAACAAGTGGAAAATGAGTAGAGGGCGGGGCAGTAGCGGTTGAGATTACAGATGACAGATGGTAATGAGCAGGGAGGGGATTAGAGCTGCAGGTTGAATGCACCCACAGAGGAATAAAAAAGGAAAAAATTCTGTTTAATCCCACTGGCAGCTCCACCTCTACCTTCTAAGCCTACACACACACACACACACACACACACACACACACACACACACACACACACACACGTCATAAATATTTTCACTTCTATTTTATTCTATTGAAAACACACCATTGAGTTTATCTTAAAATGCTACTCGTCTATTTGGAGCTAAAAATGTTACCTGATCCTCTTCAGAGGGAGGATGATGACATTCTCTGAAATGTTACTATTCATAAGTAAAAAGGCTCAAGACAAGTCAGCTTTAATAATATTCAACAGTGAGATTCACAGTTATGCAAGCAACAGTCGGACTACGTGATGCGCTTTTTAACTGCCCGCGTCTGATTTTGGCAGGGAACTTTTCGTTAACAAGCAGCAGTGCCCACGCCTGAGCGTTGGAGCCTTATGGTGAAGGTGCCTTAGGATGCAGTTCTTCCAAGGAGAACCTTTTAAGCTGCCAGTGTTTCATTTGATTAAAGAAAGCCTCCAATTTCTCACTTGAAACGCAGTCAATGCGAGTTTTTAGCCAATTATTAAAAGAGATATTGATCCTGAGAGAATTTTAGGGTGATTCGCTTTATTGGCAGCTCACAAAACCCTCCCGGTCGCTGCTTGTTTATCCCAGCTAAACTCCATCGTATTGCCAAAATGTGTAGTCATTGGCAACACTGATTGATAAATCCTTTTGCCTCCAAACATCTGACAAGACCGCAGCAAGTATTAAACCTAAACTCCAGCATCTTTCAGAAACCAGCATGTGAAGTCCCAGCAGCGACACAGTTTGTCCACAGTCGGAGGTTGATTGACTTCCCTGCGTGTGTTTGGAAACAGCCCTTCAGTGTGTGTGAAAGCTCATTTTAATCACATGGACAAAACCAATAATGTGTGAATTATTTTTCCAATCTGTGCTCACAGCAGAAACAGCCACATTTCATGCTGATGTGCATCTACTGTATACAGTGTTCTGCTATATGTTGCGGTTGATGTACTGTACTCTAGACTACAGTAACTCACACTTAACAGAGCCATGGGTGGGAGAAGCCATGATTGCCCTGTCCACCTGCATCTTCCTTCCTCCAGATGTCATGATGGAAAGTCACAGCTGCATGACGCAAATGCTCCTCCTCCTCCATCACCGCTGTGATTTGTTCTTTTTCAATCCCCGTCTCTTTCTCTCAATGGATTACAGATCGTCTACCTCCTGCTCACGTGCCACACTGACAAGGTCTTAATCCCTCTTGGTTTTATTCACAGTTCTGCTGCAGAGGCTTTCTGAGTGAATTCATCGCAACTCCCAGAGCTCACCGACTGTTAATTTAGTACATGAAAATCCCCGGTGACTGAAATATCCTGCAAATATTGATGGGATTGACAATTAAAAGACACAAACAAATGATGATTAGGTGATATAATAAATGCACTAGTGACTATTTTAGGATTGTCCTGTCGGTTGCAGCCGGTCGTGCACTCAGGGACATTTGTTTAGCCATCTTAGCAAAATGCATATGTTTAGGTTCTTCGTGCCTTTATTGGACAGTAGAGAGACAACAGGAAATGAGTGGGGAGAGATGGAGAACAACATGCATTACAGGTCCCCGGCTGAACACAAACGGGGGTTCATGATTGGCCACCAGGGCACTCATAAAACACACGCTTTAAAAGGACGTACTGTGAATGCATACCCGAGGCTCCTTTAGTTTGCTGATGATAAATGGCCACCACCTTTGGAAACTGAGCTTCATGTTTTATGCTGGAAAACTTTCCTGAAACTTATTTCACAGGTCCCACGGTACCCTTTAACGTCCTAGAAATAAACCTTACGCTATACATTCTAAGGAAATGTGTCTTTAAGAGCAATAAACCTCTATTTATCTATTCTATATCTATCTATTCATTTCTATCAATGAATTATAACCTGGAGAGTCCTTTAGTCGGGGCACAGCAGGTCAGTTGAACTTGCAAAAATAAAAATAATCTACAGGTGAGCATGCAAATAACCTAATAATAATAATAAGTTAAATAAGTAATACAGCATTGGGAGAGTTCAAACCTCCAGCGTGGTCGTTTCCATAAGTGGAAAATTATGTGCGTATTCGCCCTTTCATTCAGATCCGCTCCAAAATGTAACACGTTGTTCCTTGTCCATTGCTACACCCTTCCACCGAGTTTCATTAAAATCGGGCATGTACTGTAGTTTTTCCATGATCCTGCTAACAAAAAGACAAGCAAACCAAACCAAAAACATAACCTCTTTGGCAGAGGTTATCGTGTGAAATAACTACAGGACCAAGTGTCAAATACAATGACAAAACTAGGACTCAAATAAAATTTAACGATATTTAACCGTATTTTCAATAAATGAACATGAATGAATCCTGCCAGAAGTATTAGTTGAACTGAGGCAAAGGTCATAAGCCTCAACCAAATCTAAAAATGGGTGTTTGAATGAACTCTGCACCACAGACACTGACACAGAGTGACAGAGAGGTACACACACACACACACACACACACACACACACACACACACACACACACA
>CALSCE010009453.1:766948-779800 GCA_943593645.1 Bovichtus variegatus | reverse complement strand
ACACACACACACACACACACACACACACACACACACACACACACACAGATTCCCCTGCAGCACCACCACTGGGATTTTCATCTTGAATGATATTTGATGAGAGGCATGAAGCAGAAATCCATGCAGCCGCACCAACAGACCCGAGCGGCACCTCTGCTCTGTGTGACAGGTGTCATGTGTGATTTATGACTTGGTTATAAGAGAGCACATTGGTCAGCTGGATAAAGGTTACAGCTCAAAATGAGATCTTCATGACTCCTATTGACATGGGAAGACAAGGGTTTAGATATTACATCTGGTGACATCGGCCGACCTGTGAATGGAATTCATAAGATGGATATTTATTCTCTCCACTCTGTCAGAAATACCCTCCGAAGTGTGTGTTGGTCTCTTTAACGTCAGTTCTTAAAAAAGGGCAAATCCCATTACAAATTAACACAAAAATTCCGGGTAATAAGCAGACTATGAAATGACTTAATGCTACGAACAAAGAAGCTCTGCCCAATCAGCAGCTCACCGTATTTGCATTTTCTTCTCTTTTTAATTTAATCTTTCTTTACTGTATGTAAAGCATATTCTAAACCTGCCAAAAGAAGACCTATCACATACTGTATAAGTCAGACAGAAAAATATATTTAAATGAATTACCTCTCAAATAATGGGGTATATTTTTGACGAAAAGCCAATGTGTTAAAATAGTATTACTTGATGTTTTGGGCCACTTGGGGGATGCGGACAAGGTGTAAAGACAACATATTATCACCTTATATCACCACATCAAATATTGAGAATGTGTTAGCAAACAACTGCAGACACAAAGCCAAATTAGCATTTGTTTGGAGTCGTGTTTTGGGCTGTAAATCCAATATTCCCTCTTTTTTTTTTTTTTTTTATCTCTGGTTTGGTCTAACCCCTGAGGGAAATATCTGGCTGTTAAGCTGCTAAATGCTCCTATCTTCTCCAGTTGGCTGCTAACTTTGACTGTGTGCCATTTCATGCTGGGCAGGTAAAAAGGTAGAGTTGGTTTATTGCAGTTTTTTCCTTGAAAACAGCTGTCTGCTGCTGGAAACAAGGCTGACGACAGCGCTGAGAGTGATTCATAACAGCAACGTTTTGGGGCCGTAAATAAAAGAACAAAACATTCAGCATTTAAACATCAGAAAAAAAAAACAAAACAACACGCTCATTATTCTTTTATTTTTACCCTCACATTCTTCTCACGTTGAAAACAATCTCAAGTTCGCTCTAACTGGACTGTGGTTCCTCTTTATAGACTCAAGGACACTCTTGTCCCTTGAAGGCACGCGGACCAAGTGAGTGGAGGGTTGTGTGCACCAACATTCACCACGTAAGCAGATTCCTTCCGCTCTGGGTGTCTGAGTAACATTCACTGCTCACAGGGATCACACGCTGCAGATGTTGAGACTTGTGGTGCTCACAGCAAAACAAGAGACGGATGGGTGGCCTTGATGATGAGGGTGACGACTCAGCATTGCCACAGGTCCTTTTCTTAGAAAGCCTTTACAAAGCAGTTTGACACTGCAGTCTCAAATCAATGTCAATACAGTGAAACAGTAACAGCAGCAAATGTACAAATTTCCCTCCTAACTGATGGTGATTTATTTCTTTGCATAAATCCGTGTGGCAAGGTGGAGCCTACAGGTTGGGATCAACATTACCGAGGCGGTGCAGGATGACCCGAGGTTTAGCATCATTCAAAGTGACAGTAAAGATCCCGTTACCGTCCACTCAGCAGTGCAACAACTCAGCACCGCTAACTTTGGGCGATGGGGTTGCCAATAGACAATTAATCTCACCTTAATGAACAATATCAATAATGTAGAGGGTTGCTAAGTCATTTAGACAACAATGTGCGTGATCCTTTTGCAGATCCTTATAATTCTGCTTTAATCTTGTAGCCTCGCTTTTACCAGAACTTTTACGATGTAAAAAGCTCAGTGTTAGAGACATTTACGGCTGTAAAACCAGTGAAGTATTTATATCCTTTACTAAAGTAAAAGAGGCAATACTACAATATGAAAATACTCATATTACAAGTTGTCAAAGTCACACATGCACATTGTTACTCAATTTAAATGACTAAATAACTAATTAAATGAATTAAAAGTTTTGACTTTGAATCTCTAACTACACATCATATATAATTACCAGAGTGTGCAGCTTTCGCATGTAAACCGGACCCTGTATCTTCCTTCTATATCTAACAAAGAAAGATATGATTGTATGTATCACTGCCCGGTACAAGCTAACAAACAACATAGAAACAATAAACGATGCTAACTACACTAATCAATCTGATACGTCTGCTAGTTCAGTGAACAGACTCCTCATGGGACTCAAACATGTACTGCTAAAACTCTCCGATGTTTACTCTAACGTAGAAAATACACCATACGCCAAAAATTATCGCTCCGGACTGGCTCGCGATCATGGAGCTCCGCATCGCCATCTTAATGCACACTGTTCATTTTAAAAGTGGCAGGCAGGGCCAGTTCCAGAATTTCTCATTGAGGGAAAAAGAGTAGATGTGCTTTCATCTTTTTTATGTGGGAAACAAAATATTATTCATATTTTTGGAGGTGGACTTACTTTGACTGCCTCAATTTGAGTACAGTATTTGTAAATGTACGTAGTTACTTTCCACCACTGTATAAAACTATCTTTTAACGGAAAAGCATACAGGTTATATAAGAAACACAATGGTGACGATGATAATGGTGTGTGTGTGTGTGTGTGTGTTGTGCATGAGCATATTTCTAATGTCAGTCAAAAGCCACCGCTGCTGCATCGTCCTAATTTCTGCTGATCCCATAATCTCTCAAATATCAGCATGACTGTTGGAACATGAACTCTCAGTGTTTTGGCACAGGAGCTGAATAAGGCATCAGGTCCCGATAGGGCCAAACACCGACTCATTTATAAAAAAAAATACAAAAAAAATAAAAAAGCACCATAATTTAAGCTGCTGCTGCAACTACACTCAGTTGAGCTGGATTTAGACCATGATCAGAGACAAAATAATTCATCAGACTGCACAGTATCTGGGTCAGACTACCTGCGTCCAAGAGAAAAATATCAACTGCAGAATTCAAGATAAATGGAATTTGAGATGCATTTAGTTTTGGTGGCACTAAATCATTAAACCCTCCGGCCCACACCAACCTCTCACGCACAGCTTCTGATCACTGTTGGATCATTATTGTGCTCTCAATGCATATCTGTAAACAGCTTTCATGTCTAAAAAGGGATGCTCCGCACATTTTGCCCGACGATGGTGATGTTTTTAGCGAAGTGTCAGTCCATGCTGTAGTTTCCATGTTATCGCCTTGCCCACCTCATCATTCCCTCTCCATCGGGGGACACATATTTCACGAGCCAAGAGCTTTGTGATTGTTCCGGTACCTTCACCACAGCCGGCAGTCTATAATTTACATCTTAGCCCCCCACCCTTCCCCTGCACCTTTCCTGCTGTCTCGTACAGTATGTGGGAGCAGCGCTCATAAAACACCAGTGAGCTGTGGTACGGCTGAGAGGTGTGGCAGGCCATAAAAGTCTGGGGCCAGCTGATGATAATGTGCTCACCAAAGAGCCGGGGCCCTATCAGGTTTGTTTTATAACCCATCATGTGCAGCACGCACACATACGTACACATTGGTGCACAGCCATAGATATACAGTAGATGCTCACAGGTGTTGGGTTAGGGTCAGGGGGGGTCGCCTATGTGCCTATTTTGCACATTGCAAATGAGAAATTGTCCACAATGGTATAAAAATAAAAAATAAACATCTTGCACACACTCTCACACACTTTTACTGCAAGAAATGTTATGGATCAATGGCTGTCGACAGGCCGTGCATCATGCTTTTGCTCATGCACACACAAACACCGGCGAAAGAAATGTATCCGCGTCACATGCGGCACCCAAACACTTGGCCACACTGTTAATCCTTTGTGCAAATTATTTACAGCAGGTAAACATCCAATCATTTGTGTAGGCTCTCAAGAGGACACGGGATCTATTCTAAAATATAAACTGTTGTGCGACAAGCAAGAGTAAAAAGTATCATTTAGAATACAAATGCCATGAGGGGCACAGGAGGAGTTGGGGAGAATAAACTCAAAAGAAAAAAGTGAGAGAGGTGCGAGACAAGAGGGGAGAAAAAAAAAAGCAGTTACAATAGGGTGACAAAACATAATGGATGTGAAAAAAAATAAATCATTCTTAAAAAAACACAATGTCACATTTACATTTTGCACTTTTGCGCAGAGAAATGAACAGTTTCTTCTTGAATTCAAATGCCATCCTGATAAGTAATGAAGATATGAATGTTCCACAGTGTTTAATCACATTAACATGGCTGGCATCACCACTCACTTGCAGTTAAAATTAGTGACTGCATTTGAATTTATTGAACACGCTCCCTGCTGGAGATGAGCCATTATAGTGTCTTCCTCATTATGCACTGCGGGGATGTGGCATTGACATGTATGGCAGATGATGCCAACGCACCGCATTTGCATGTGCGATATGCAGGTGACTAGTTGATTGATCACCTGAACGGTGGGCGCCGCCGGTAATTAGGACCCAAATGGCTTTACAGTGACTAATTATTGATGCAGCCGACATGTGATGTGATATATGCTAATAAATACTCATGCGGGCCGGAGCGTACAGGCGAGGACTGCAGCAACGATCACCTGGATGCAGAAGGGGGGTAAAGACGAGGAGACGAGCACACTTATGTGTTAGCAGCCAAAGTATGTCCCAATACACAGCATGGCGTCTTTGTGGCTTGTTGATGACAGTGATAAATTGTTTCAATAACACAGATGCGTCTCAGGTAAAGAAGCTGGGAGAAGAAAGATATTTATTTCAGATGTCCTGAATTTGAAAAATTGAAAAAAAAAATCGGCTGTTTAAAATGAAATTCTTACTGCTTTAAAGCATTTTAATCTCCCGTCTCCCGTCGCCTCAGTGATCTACAGCTCCATTGAGAGTCAACAGTAATAAACGGGCTCGGCGGCAGTACGGGGAAGTTCTGGTTCAATGAATGCAACAATAATGAAGATCCTTTGGGTGTAAAGAGCCAAAACATTTGTACCTGAGTAAGAACACGAGTTGCATTTCATTTATTAATTGTGACTATAAGGAACCTATAAACTGTCAAAGTTATTTTCTCAAATTGGCTTTTAAATTCCTTAAATTACGGTGTAATTTCTAAAAGTGTTCAATTATTATCTGCAGCTTGAGGATTGGCATTAAATAGAGATTTTAAAGCATTATCTCTTCATGGGCCGGCACCTGTAGATTAAAAACAGGCTTCAAAGCTTTACAATAGTGCATCGTCTTCATGCTTTTTAAATGTAAAGAGGCATACTCATGACAGAAAGGCTGTTTTATTTATTATGCTTCACTAATGGCTGCACTCTGTGATATAGGAAGGAAGTCAGAGCAGCAACGTGGGATTGTATTGCGCCAAAAAACTGGATGTAATGAAGATGAATAATTGATAACCACGTGTCAGAGTGGCTTTACCGTAACTAAAGCTGCCCTGATGTATTAGCGAACAGCAGCAGCTCCGCTGTTTTCCCTTTATATGGAGACGTAGACATTCAGAGCTCCATACTTAAGCTCACTTTTAATGTTTGGTCATTTTTCCTTAATTGTTAAACTTTTTTTCTCATTGGAAGAACTGGAGCCAGTGCATATTTTCTGGATTGTTATAGATTAAAATAAAATGCAATGCCAGAAGCAATGAAACTGAAATTGCAGATAAAAAAATGCAGAAGTGGCTGTTTTTGTTAATTTCCCATGTGGATGCCACATTCTAATGCTCATGCCGTATTGCACCATATCAGGCGCTACTTCATCTCTACTCTTTGATTCTGAGACTCTTAATCTCAGGGTCGAGGGTTCGAGCCCCACATAGGGTGTGAATATCATCCGTTAAGTAGGAGCTTGACTGGGGAACCAGAGGGTCACCGGTTCAAGGTACGAGGATCAATACTTTGAGAGGTACCAGTTCCTTGAGCAAGGCACCGGACATGTGCCAGTTTTAGAAACACATTGGACACACCAGCGTACGGAGGTCGTTGACATCTAGCGACCAGTTGACAAACTCCTGCAACTGCTCTGCAGGAGTGAGTGGGCGAGCCAATCAAACCTGTTAGAGACCTGCTGTGAGAAAATGAGGGAAAGGGGAAAACTACAAGCATATGGTAGCACACATTCATCATCAACATGCAAGCCATCAAGTTGTTGAGCTCATTTGTACTCTGCCCCTGGCCGTAAAGGTCTGGCTGTTATACTTAATGTCTACTAAGAGAGAAATACTAGACTGAGACTGATACAGGCAGCGTAAGGAGACACGTGTTAAGAATGAAAATGTATGCTTTTGCAGCTGAGCTGGTTGTGCAAATTAAAAGTTTGCTGTGTCGTAAATTGACTGGGGAGATGCATAAATACAAGATTCTCCAGAACAAGACAGAAGTACTAAAAGGATGAAATGAACACATTTAAATAATTCATATGTGACTTTTGCTGCACTGTGGCCACAGGTGGCAAATAGACAAATTGAATTTCCTTAGATTTTTAGTGCGTTGCATCATTGGTAAATGGTAAATGGTAAATGGACTGCACTTACTGTATATAGCACTTTACATCTGACACAGAGTGAGTTGAAAAGCAGTGCCTGCACATTTTTTGTTCCATAGCGGAACTCTTTTAGGGCACAAATTATTGAACAAATGTTACACACTGATAATTCAGACGCTCAAATAAAATGGTGGAAAGTAGATAAAGGGCCATAGGTAGCGAATTAAAAGCGATTGAGGACACAACCCACGTGTCTCTTGGTGAGGTACCACTGTGCTTACGTCTCATTTGCTTTTGTGATTTATTAGTTGAAATATTTATCTGTGACGTCCTAAAACGTAGTGCAACAGTAGCACAAGCAGAGACGAGCCTTTGACGGACTCAGTAATGTCAGTTATACAGCAATATCTAACAATGGCCACCAAAAACCACTGGTCATAGCAGATGAAGTCAGCCTGTCGCCACAAAACCACAACCTGCACAATAAGACAAAAAGAAACTGTAATCCTCAAAGCAACTGCGCTGCCAAGCAAAAAGCATCTCGGTGCTCCTGTGCTATCTGTGCGTATTTTAATTAGGCAATATGCATACATATGGTGCAAAATTGTCCCCTTTCTATGCAAATGAGCTCCGTTGCAGAAACAGTCCAGTTCACAAAGATCAGCTAATAGCCAAACGCAGTTACAGTGAAATTATTGGCGTCTTCAGAGAGTTGGTGGTAACTGAAGCGCACGTATAACGGGTCTCACGCCCAGACTTTCCTCCGCTTCAGATCATGCCATCTTCTTTTAATAAGTCATTTACTTCTTGCACCTTGGAAGGGTAGTGCACTGTAGTAAATTAGCACTGACAGACTGGGATTTTAAATCTCAAATACGGTTCCTCTCTGCCACTTTTAAATTCCTTGCCTGAAGTTTTTTAGGAATGCCTCTGCACCTCCTTGGTCAGGCACTGTTGCATTCAGTTTTCTTTTTCTCTCTGCCATGGTCCTGCTTGCTGTGTTCTTGGCACAAAGGCAATATTTACACTTTGGCGGACAGATAATTGAAATCCGATGCAAAAAAAAAAGTGGATTTGCATTTAGCTTTTTTATTTCTCGTTAATGTCATTTTAGAGTAAGAGGAGGATTGTGTATTTCTTCTTTCAAAAGTTACACAACACTGCTTTAAGGCGAAGAGGAAGCTCCCATTATTTCCATACGTCCTATATTTCATCATACCCATTATAGAGAGTTCATGTGACACGAGCACTTCAGAGAAACGGGCGGAGAGATGATATTCAGGTCTGTTTGATGTCGTAGTCATGTCAACAGTGTCTCTGCCAGCTGACGATGTAAAGGAATTTCCCATAAGCAGACGAGCATTGGGGTTACAAGCGTGACGTTTTTTTACATGAGGGAATCTGCTCATGCCCAAGTTTCAGAACATGGAGTGAATCGTATCTTTAATTATGGAGGACTGGGACTGAGTAAATAAAATAAATTGAGAGTATAGTACAGCACAACATAACCTCTGAGCTCCTCACACGCCCAAAGCTGTTCCTCAGAAGTGGCAGAGTGCATTCATTCAGTGGTATCCACTCACAAGACTCCCAGATGAGATTTTCCAATGTCCCAGAAAACAATATATCCCTCAATAACGCTGTCAAGACTTATTCATCACTGCAAGCCCTGGTAGGCTACTAGCCTCCGATCTTTACTTATAGATCCATTTGTTATTAAAAAACACAAGCCGCGTCGGAGAAACGGTCGCTCAGAGACATCCTGCAGTACGAGAGAGAAAGCAATTAGCTGCGCTGAATTAGTTTGAGTTTCTAAAGGCAGAAAAATCAAATGAGAATCCTGATGACTTGAGTGAAGATACCGGAAACATTAAATATTTATCGGAGATTAATTGACATGGGCTTTAAAAGCCGATACACAAGCTGATACAAAAGTTAAAATTACAAGCACACGGGTTTTGCCCCAAAACTGTAATTTTGTAATCCATTAGTTGACACTAAAGCTCTCCACTGACACTAATAAACAGTTTGAGGGTAAACAGCTCTTGGTGGAGAAAACTGTTGAATACACGAGGAAGAAAAACTAATTCAATGAGTAAAAAAAAAGTTATTTTCTCACACACTCAGACAAATGGCTGTGCACATAGAGCAAATAATATCACGCTGTATCTCAATAACAATTACATTTTAAGTGTTTATTTCTGCCACAAAATATTCTTGCATTAATGGGTTGAGCTCTCGGGCTGCTTTATTTAGCAGGTCAAGTGAGGAGAAGAAGGGCTGCAGTAAAAATGTAATCACGTGGCGTAAATCCGACAGGATGTCATCTGAGAACATGTCACTGCAGGGAACAAAACCACATTAAGTGCAATATCATCTCTCAGCTATGCACGCAAAGCCTTCCAACCTCCCAAATGGTTCAGACCATGGCGGACACATTAATGTGTTTTATCAGACAAGGATTATTCTCTAAATAGGTTATGTCTGTTGTATGTTGGAATCCGGTGTGACAGCAGAGTTCAGCAGACTGGAGCAGATTTGAACGAGTCAAGTGTGCTGGATCTTCACACAGAGCAGCAAGCTTTGATCTACAGCGTGTCTGGATCAACTTCATGTCTGCTGGAGAGCTGATAAATAATCTACTGTGTGATCTAGATGTCAACATCCCTGAAAGGCACATTAGCAACCCTGAAGGTTTTTCTCATGCAGCAGGGTGGCCTAGTGCGGCGGTGGCCAAACTTGTTTTTGTTAAATGTGCTAATATATCATTAAAAACACACAAGAAATAAATGCATATGAACAAATCTCCACTCTTGGCCTGTTTTAAAGGCAGCCACGTCGGGTGCACTGGCATAGTTTCTCCTTGGTGTTTAGGTTGAAAGGAAAATTTTGCCATTTTGGGAAATACGCTTATTCGCTTTCTCCAAAAGTCAGGTGAGAGGATTGATACTGCTCTCAAATCTGGATAAATATGCAGCCGCTTACTTAAGTTTAGCATAAAGATGGTAACAGGGGAACTAGATAACCTGACTCTGTCCAAAGGTAACAAACCTGCCAACTTAGGGCAGCTCCTCCGCCGCTGACCCTGCACTCAGAGCTCCATCAGATGTAGCAGAAAATGTTTACATCAATTATTGTTGCTCATTGTGAGAGGTTATTGGCTTTTTAGTGCACTAGCATAATGGCAACCTTTTGTATTTTCCAGTGCAGTAACTGAGTGTTGGCCTCGATAGTACTGCGATCATCACATTGTAAAAGCAAGTGGTCAAGCTTTACAGTGCAGTGCTTTGCAGAGGGCCTTTAACGCACGCACACACCCCGGACGCCTTTGAACATTAAACACAATATTTTCCCCACAGGGCGAAATCGAATTGTTCAGGATGAGGAGAATCAGTCACATGTGGTTAAGACATATTTTCATTAATTTTTTTAATATATATATATATAGGTGATTCATTTCTAAATGTAATCCCTGCCACTGTACAGCAGTACACTGTTTTCCCTGTGTACTGCTTTCAATCAACTAAAGGTGTGTATGACTGAAGAGTTTACTGTTCATTTCAATCCATGTGTTTCTGTCTGTGCAACCTGTATAATAATATTGTGTGCCTCAGGCGGCGTCCTTTATTGCCCAAACAGCCAGGATTCAAAGTGGTAATTAAACTGCAGGTGTTTCTATCATTAGCTGCCTGTTCTTTTTTACTGTTCTGTAATACACAGGCCTTCCTTGAACACAACTAATTATGCTTTGATGAAGAGTGTTCATGTGATTTATAACAGAGTGGTCTCTGCCTCAGAGACATTTGTTTTCTTTGATTTACGTGATGTAACAACACAGATAAAACAAAAAATAAGAAGGGGAAGGAATGTGTAATCGGTTCAGTAACATCCATTGAGTCTTAGGAGATTCCTACTCCGGTGCCCTAATCACTTTGTTAAAGGAAAAGTAAATCAAAATAAGTGCTAAAATTCCTTCATTCCGAAAAATTAGCAATGATAACATTACAGTATTAAAATAAATTGGTATTATTCTGGACAAGAGTACAAGTTTCAAGTAAAAAACTTCATTCTTGGGTCTTTTTCTTTTTTTGCTTTTAAATCCATATACTCTTCTCTACAGATGGAGAAAATGATCAAAAATGGTTAAGATAATGTGTAATATGTGTTGGGTCATTGAGGTGAAAGTAGGATGTCTTTGAGATTTTCACCCGACAAAAGCAATTTTATGAGCCTTATGATAAAATGTAGAAACAGAAGCTGCAAAAATAATCACACAGGATCCAGTCTACATCTTTGAGTGTTTAAGGTGGAGCTGGTCCGAGGCAAAGGTGAACTGAGCGGCTGTTTAGCGTTGTCAACTTCTGAGGAAATCATTATCGTTTAGCTGGACGACAGCAGTCCTTTACATGAGGCAGCATCAACTCCTCCACACAGCTTTAAAGCACTTGAAAGCATCATTCATCCAAGATTTTTCATTCGAGTAATGCATTATTGTTTGTTTCGCACATTTTTAAGTAATATTCGAAGCGTTTCCAATAGAGAACCTGCAGTACCAGCCCGTGGTGATAACGATCGCAATATTGGCATGATAATAACAATATGGAAATTACCTTAACCCTCATAAAGGTTTAGTGACAAATTCAAATAAATCCCTTGCAGACTCTTTATCTTCAGATAACATTTGTCTACTACAAACACACTGACGGATGAGAGGAAAGTTCACTACACTGCATTACATTTACTGCAGCGTGTTCAGCCTGTAACGCACGAGGTCTTGCATGTCACTTTCAGAAGTTTTCACAAGGCTGAAGCAAGAAAACATGAGGCTTTCATGCCCCCCCCCCCATGCTGTTTAACACACTTACAGGCTGCACAGAACAGAGATCTTTCATGCACAGATAAACATTGCAACAAAAACTTAAATGTGTGCGTTGTAACCACCTTCACAGCACAGATGGATCCTCTCACTGACTCTATAGGCTTGAGGCATATGGGCGCCATGGGAAAGACTGGGCTTGTCCCCATTGGATAAGCAAGTACATGCAAATTTCATCATGCAGCTCTGCAGTGGAGAAAATTAGAGGGCGAAGCCTGTGTGAGATAGAACAGGTGTTTCATGCTGGCATCACACACCATGGACACCATGTGTGTGATTAAGTGTATACTTGTGTGTAAGAGTGTATTTGAAAGCAGCATTGCAGAGACACAAAAGCAAAAAGAAAGGCAAGTTTATAGTCCTTGTAGTTCATTACAAAGATAATTACGCACTGTTCTGTCTCTAATGCGGTCTTCCTCCAGTATGTTTGACATACAAACAGAGACAGAGTTAATCAGAGAATCCCTCAGGCAGGGAGGAGGAGGAGGAGGAGGATGTAGAGATGAAGGCAGAGAGGAGGATGGTGGCGGCAGACCTAACAAAAGGACCAACATCCCCGACCTTAGCAGCTACCGGCAGAATTTAGAGGGACGGGAGGAACAGGATCGGACCAGAGATATAAAAAAAACATGATAATAATAGCAAATAACTAAGATAAATAACAAAGTTCACAGAGGGTGTAAGCAGATGCAGAGCAGAGATGATGGTGGGTGGTGGAACCCCAGAGGTTGCAGTTTATTTATATTTCCATCTTTATGCCTATTTTCCATTTCTCCACTCGCCTCCTCCTCTCGAAGAAATAAAACCTCAGGCTCTCATCTGCAACATCAGCAGCAGCAGGGTGTACAGAGGTGCTTTTTGTCACTTTGACAGGAGTTACTATACAGTAGGAATATAGGAGGGCTATTATTCTGACACACAGCACACACAAACCTACTGTAGAAGCAATTTCATACATGACCATATACAGTAACCCAGGCCCATTTATTTCCATATGAAGAGGCGATAGAGGAATATCGCTCACAATCTTCTGAGGGGAAATAAAGAAAAAAAAAGAAAAAAAAAGCTAAGTCTGCCCGCCTCTCTTAAGGAAACATGCCGTGAGCTGAGAAAAAACATTCATGTGCGCCTCCTTACTTATGGTTGTTAATGCTCTGACAGCAGGAGGGCTGTTTGGCTGAATAGCACCTTCTGTTATCCAGGTTGTTGTACTCACACTTATGCACACACATCTCCTTGTCTGTGTTGACAGTACATGTAGCAGATGCACGAAGAGGGCATGCAGTATAGTAATATGTGTGAGCGCACACGCACACACACACACACACACACACACACACACACACACACACACACACAC
>CALSCE010009453.1:740793-766938 GCA_943593645.1 Bovichtus variegatus | reverse complement strand
CACACACACACACACACACACACACACACACACACACACACACACACTGAAGTTTCTCACATCATCCCCTCAGCATGGCCCTCACCTCGGGAAGGTTCTGCAGGTGTCTAATTGCTTTTTAACTTTCTCCTTTAACTTTTTCCTCTGTTCATGATTTACCATCAGTGTTGTGTAGGTTGAGTCTAGTTCCTTTCCATAGTGGGCAAAAACTTTCATTCTGAAATATCTGGTATGAGACCATTATTTTACAGGATTTGTTAGCAGCTCTCTAACAACTTTAATGGCGAGTTTCACGTGCACCCTTAAAGGCAGAATGTCTGGACTTATACGAAAAGAATCCCTCTCAATCATCACTTGTGACCCACGAGAAGTGCGTGCGTCTGTATCTGCAGAGAACCTGCTGCCATCCGCCTGGATTTTCTTACTTTGCTGTATTCGGAACGTTTCTGGGCATCAACCTCTAAAGTAACGTAGCATCCAAGACGAAGTTACGAAGATGGTATACACAGCACAGAAAAAAAACCGCAAATATAGCGAGGCGGAACGCCAAGCTGACAAAGCTCGTTCTAAAAAGGAAAAATAATATTGGGTTGGCTTTCACCCTGATCAGTTAAGAAGATTGATACCACTCTCATAGTTCTCTGTTACATATGAAGCCAGCAGGTAGCTTAGTTTAACATAAAGACTGGGAAATCCACCAACCCGCACCTTTAAAGCGCACTAATTATCATTTTATATCTTCTTTGTGAAATCTGAAAAAAACCTACAAAGAAATTACAATTTGCCGCTTAAAGATTACGTGCTAAGCTAAGCTAAGCTAAGCTAAGCTAAGCTAAGCTAAGCGGCGGCGGACTGTAGCCTTTAACAGACTGATACGAGAGTGGTGTTGATCTTCTCATCTACTTCTCCACAAAAAAGTGATGAGGTGTGTTACTTAAAATGTCCGACTATTACTAAAGTTGTAGGTTGACAGGTTGAAATGCCAAACCTATATTACTGTGTCATAAACCACATTTTGTACAAGATAAGACAAGTATAAGATGAAGTGTTTCCCATGACGATGAGGAAATCTCAAGTCAATATTTTAAAATGAGAACTGATAATCCCAGCCAGGGCCATTCAAGTCAATGTCATTTTTTAATGACTACCTCGCTTAGCATAGTCGCACGATATACTCATATATTGCAGAGACTAACCCTGATCATTAATGGTGCTCGAACAATCTCCTGTCCTTGTCCACACTGATGTATTCATTGCTTGATGCAGAATTCTTGCACAATAGCAAGGTTGCCGTCTTTTGTACCAAACTATGTGGAGAATTTTGAATCACAGCTGCTGAAAGACTGAGAGATAAGAATATTTATCTCTTAATAAAGACTCTGCTTGCAGAGAATTCAAACAGGGAGATCCTAAAAGGTTTCAGGAGGAAGACCTGGGTCAGATATGGCTTTCCTAATGCAAAGGATATGAAATTGGTGAAATCTGCCATGGTCCCCAGCACTTGTTTTGCCATAACAACAGCTGTTTCCTGAACGGTTTGGTTTGATCTTCACCGAAAAAATTATATATTTTTTTGCCCCACCGGCCCTTTGCAGAATGAATATGTGTGGTTGTGGTTGTGTTTGTCTTTTCACCGTCAGGGTTATACCTTCTGACACTGGTGTGAGGAAACATCAGAAAAGAAAACATGGAAAACTTTTATTATTGCTTTGCCTCCGCACATACTGAAAGATCTTCTTCGCCGCTTGAAAACTTTCATGTAAATTATTGAAGCAGTCTGTAGCGATGAAGGCGATTTTCAAAAATACACACGAGGGGGGGAGGGAGCACCCAAAGGAATAAGGTGGTGTATGGGAGGAGACAGCGAACCAAACCTTATGTTATTATTCATTTATTAGATTCTTACTGCCCAAAGACTTAAAAGGAACATGAAATCAAAACTGCTCCGGTCGGTTTTTCCTTCAACCCAGTTCAGTTATTTATTCATCCATCTCTCTCGCCCTCTCTCCCACTTAA
Source organism: Bovichtus variegatus (assembly GCA_943593645.1). Lineage (NCBI taxonomy): Eukaryota > Metazoa > Chordata > Actinopteri > Perciformes > Bovichtidae > Bovichtus > Bovichtus variegatus. Next base: position 764,922 of record CALSCE010009453.1, on the reverse strand, counting down.
TGTATTGGAAGCATGTATTGACAGCAAGGAAATACAGCAACACATGGATCCACGCACAGTTCAACATTGCACGAGCAAGCTTTGATGCTTTAATATGTGTGGGCTTTCCGTTTGCAAATAGGAAGGCAGCCTTGTGAAGGTCCTCACAGAATAAGAGAAATAACCCAACTGGTCTTTGAAAAGACCTGCAGCTTAACCTCTGTTTTACAAGGACTGCAAATGTGTCACTCTTTTTCAGCATTTCAGCGCGTGAACAGACCAGTTCTGCATCGTGTACGCACACACACAAACAGCCAGATATTTAAAAACGGACTTCAGCGAATCACAAACCAATACTAGCGTCTCCGTGATGGTAAAGGAAGTGCAAGAGAATCATAGGAGATGATCCATTTAGCAAAACCCAGAAAGTTGATTTTGTAACACGACAGTCATTACTATACATCTAAATGTTACGAATCACTACAGTGATCTGCATCGTAGTTTAATATACTTATACATTGTCACTTGTAATGTGTATAATGGTGATGAGGTAAGGGACAGAAGTGAAAGATAAAGACATCAACAAAACAACGTTCTGTGAGTACGTTTCAGCCTACACAGATGACGCACACCTCACTCTGTCGTGCAACTTTCTGCCCACCTCAGATTACCATCACTGCTCAGTGACCACCAGCTATTAACTTCCAATCATACTTTAGGAGATTTGCGTTAATGCATTAAAGCAGAAATAAACCAATAGATGAATATGAGCCACTGCCCTATATCCACCAGGACGGGGCCGCGGTGCAGACGGTGATAGGTGTCCGAACGGAGGTCTCGCTGATATTCTGGGTTATACTGAGACTGCGGACCACTGTTGCTAAAGGAAACATTTGAATTTTCACCTTGTGGTATGTTTTGTACAAAAGTTATGGAAGTTTGGCAGAACCCAATGAAGAAACTGTTGGAAAAAAGCAATACATTACACATAACTCATTTTGTTTCTTTAAGACGAAACACATATTAACCTTATTTCTCAAGTACAAAATGTATTAGTTACATTAATAAAAAAATATTTTACATTAAATTGGAAGTAGTAAGACACACCTTAATTGCTAAAGGGTTTAGTCCTATGAGGTTAATATATGAGGTTAATTCAGATGTCACAGAGAGAAATACTGTCCTGTGATTGTTATTTTTCCCTCAAAATGCCGCCCAAAAACTAAACCCTAAGTGGTCAAAACAAACCATAAATTAGCTTTAGAATATTTTTCCATTCAGTGCTGATAAGAGCCAAAAATGTCCCCGTTATACTCTTCATTAATTATGCTTTACAGGTCCTTTGCAGAATGACAATTCTAATAATATGCTACTGTATAATTATATACTGTGATATTTAAAATTTTCTGGGAAATTAACTGAAAAGCTGCAAAAATAACCTGACAGAAATGTGTGTGTTCTGTTTATCCAAGCAAACTATATACCTGCGAATTCAAGGAACTTTCTCACAGTGATGCAAAAAAAAAAAAATCATTAAAATCCAATAAAGTCTTAAAGCAGCCTTGCTCGTTAATTTGCAACATTGCCCAGAATGGTATAAACCTTATAGCAAAGTCTCTATTTGACAAATGTATGCTGTCTCACAGGATACATCCTGATATCACCCAACAAGATCAACATGTTTTCGATAAAATTGCCAGAGGCAGCATCCTCACCCAAAGCCACGAAATATTTCTTCTTGTAGTGTGTATTCACGTGTGTGTGTAGTAGGCAATCTATATAGAAGTCAATGGTGTAAGTGTTCATGAGTTGACTTGACACCTAACATTTCTATGTTTCATTACAGCAAATAGGTGGGATTGAATCTCGAAACTCCTATGAGAATAAAAAATAAACTTCCAGCAAGCACTGATGAGGCTCCTCGCACCCCGTGTGAGCTCCTCCATTATCGTAAAACACACTGAGCACACGGTATATTAAAACGTTCACTCTCTTGCATGCCTTCATGTGAATGGCCGGTGGATCGATACAATCTCGGTAGAGCACACGCTGCGTGTCAGGGTTTTATGAGTGTCATCACTTGACTGATAATTTGCCTGAGCTGAAGGAATCCCTGGAGGTAGATAAAAAGGTAGAAGAGCTCCGGGATAATGTATACAGTGAAGAATACGATTTCAAGCCGCAGTGTCCTGAAGATATTTTGCATTAAGGCTATTTGCTGAGCGATCTGACTTCAAGTTCAAAATAGCACATTTCAGGACTGGTAAAGGACTATGTTTCTGATATTTCTAAACAGCAACAATTACAAATTGTGATGACTCTGTCAAAAGACAGTAGCAGTCATACTGACCTGAATCCATGGAAAGCGGGAACAAAAAGTGACATTTTATTGGGAAATCTGCCATGGCGGCTCGGTTAAGTAGTGATAATGGATGATTAAAATTCACCTTGTTAGAACATGAGAGGATTGTCTGAAATCAGGACAAGGCAAGCAGACTGAAAGTGCAAGGAGTGGATTATGGGTGCAGGTGGGAACATCCAGAGCGAACACATGGAAAAAGATGGAGGGAGAGCAGCGGAAAGAAAGAGGCGGAACTGATGGGACGGTGCAGTGAAAAGAAAACAGGAGCAGGGCGCTGAAAAGACAGATGTTGTTCTTGACAATAACAAGTAAAAGATAACCAACGTAACTAGTATTTCATAAAACAAAAAAAGGTAAAACAACATGTGACTACATGACTATTAAATAGTGTGTTGCTGATGCATTTATTTGCAGCTCTCAATGCCGTGCCACAAAGGTTAGCTTCTTGAGAATGCACTGGCCAGCAGATGCTGAGAATCTGCAAAGGAGCCAACGTTTTCCAGTTGGTCTGGGACATCCATATGGTTCAGACTAATAACTGGCTCATGCATGGTCCAGTCTACACCCTGTTGAGAGCTGAACTTCCATGATTGACAAAGGGCCAAAGTCTCCCTGTTGTTCCAGATGGTGGACGTCAAACTCCTGCGAGAGACTTGTTGATCATTCCAAGTGGCTAACAAACAGAGCACACAAGAGCAGAGCCAAGTCAGGCCGATGTGCAGAGGGGTGTGTCTACATTTACTCTGCTATTGCGCGTCTCTTGACAATGGTAACCATGACGATGACTCTACTTGTTGGAAATAGTATTGTTAAAGGAGAGCATGTAATGCTTATGTTTAGGTTTAACCTATTATAAGTGTTTTTTCACAAATGTTTAGAGAAATAGTTCAACATTTTGGGAAATACAACTATTCACTTTCTTGCAGAGCGTTAGATGAGTCGATCGATACCACGCTCATGTGTCTGTATGGTAAATATGTAGCTATAGCCAGCAGCTGGTTAGCTTAGCTTAGCATAAAGCCTGGAAACAGGTGGAAACAGCTAGCCTGGCTCTGTCCAAATGTAACACAATGTGCCTACCTGCACCTCTAAAGCTCATTAATTGCTCACTAAAAAAATACCTTTGGCAGAGCCAGGCTAGCTGTTTCCCTTTGTTTCCAGGCTAAGCTAATGCTAACCAGCTGCTAACTAATTATTTGCCAAACAGTGGTATCGATCTTTTCATCTTACCCTCTTCAAGAAAGCGAATGTGTATTTCCCAAAACGTCTATTCCGATAAGAAAGATGACTTTAGTGTGATGTTTGAGTTCTTAATTGTTTTTGCCTACTTTAAAAAACTTCCACCACACATTGTTGTAAAACTTCTCGAGCAGCTGGTTTAAAGAGGAGCTGCTGTTCTTGCTAACATGACAGATGTCAGTCAGCAAATACTCTTCTAACAACACTAGATTTTACCTTTAAAAACATCACAAACAGCTTCACTCTTGTCCCGAACAATTGCATATTTGAAAACAAAAAATAGGAAAACTATATTAAAATAAAAAGAGGCAAACAGCTGGGAGGCAGAGAGGCTGCGTGGGAGATGAGGTGGCAGAGCCGAGGTTGAGCACCGCTCAGGAATTCCCTTTGACGCAAGTGGAGAGCTGGAGGAGGAGACGCATGCTCACGTAGGAGCAGGAGGAAGGAGACAGGGAAGGAAAAAGTATCTCAAAGATACACAAGTCTGGTGGTATAGCACTTAAATAAAATATTTACATAAAATTAATATTACCACATATACATATTATTTATTCATGCTCATATTTTTCTTTTATAACATTTAAGTCATGCAGGCCCACTCAAACATAATACAACAATCTTCATGACTCACTTCCTCCCCTCCCTCCACTTTTCTCTGCCTCTCCATCTCGCTCTCACATCACTTTCTTTACTCCCATGTCTCTCTTGTAGAGAGCTAGACAGCAGGATGCAATCCACCTGAAGAGGAATCTCATCCTCATGAAGAGGCACTTAACTCTTTGACTTCGTTCCCACCAAGGCAAAGGTTCAATCTGAGAGGAGCTAGAAGTCAAGGTCAGACATCGTCGAGCGAACCAACGGCTATGATAACCACAAACTAGTAGCAGTATCTAAAAGCAGCTGCAGCATGAGCTGCATACTGATGAGAAGAAGTGCCGTTGTTTCAATGTTCAACCTGTAGGGGGAGTTCCTTCAGCACATCCTAATGCAGTGGCGCTTGAAGATGGCACTGCTGTAAAAAAATCAGCGCATTCAGGCAGCAAAGCAGAGCAGAGCAAGTTGATTAAATTTGTATGCGCATGCAGCTGTACATAGAGGAAAAAGGTACATCCAAATATAACCTCAGATTTAGTTCTGCTTGTGTTCTCTTAAGGGACTGCAGAATAACGTTTTCTTCCAAGGTCATGTTTGTTTTTAAATAATCACCTTGATAAGTGAGCCAGCATGTGTGGAGCAAATTTAAAACTGCAGAAATATTAAAAACAGGCTGATCTTCTTGGTCAGCATTTCTCTGTGTTACATAACTGTCTGTCCCCTACATCAGAGACATTTTGGTGCCGTTTTAATCCACTGGCTTATCTCTGCTGAGTCTCAGCCAGCGCTGTGTGTGTGTCTGTGTGTCTGTGTCCGTGTGTGTCATTTATTATGGGCGTATTTGTTGACCCCCTGCAGCTGCTAATAGATTCTCTATTCTTAAAGAGCTTCTAGCGAAGTTACACATGCAAGTGAACATGCAAACACTCGGACAGGAATTGAAATAAATGCACACACACACACACACACTCACCAAATCAAGCGAATGATGTGTCTGCACTCTAATGGGGGTTAATATACTTACCTCATGGGAATGAGAGCTGCAAAAGGGATTACAATAAACAGCAAACAACAATAAGGTGCTGTAGTTTCTGCACTTTCACTTCCCAGAGTTCAATAAAACACACTATGCATCAACATTCTCAAGAGATACATTTACCAAAATCCCAACTAAAGCAGAAACACAAATTAAGACAAAACTTTAAAATTATTCATTATAAGTAGCCTGCGTTAAAAAAAAAAAAACATTTTCTTTTAAGCTCATCATACCTCAATAATACAAAGTAGTGATTTTCATTCACGTTTAAATGAATATAAGTCACATGTTTTCTAATGGAAATTAATCCTGTGTTTTGCTACAAAGTTGCAGATGACCTGAATCTAAAACTCCACTAAAAAGAATTAGGACTCCACTTCTGGGAACCATGAACATCCACAACAAGTTTTCCAAGTAAAGTCAAAAGTTCAGGAAGAACTTTTTAAGGCACTCTCCAGTGACATAATCTTTAAATTCAAACACCTAAACCCTTCTGAAAACAGCCATCTCAGAAATTAATAAAGGTTAAATATGATTATCTCCAATGCCCTTTATCGCAGTCTAAACTCTCTCTTGTGCATTTGGTGAGTCAGGCTGAATGTAAAGCATACTATAGATTTTTCACTCATCAGTACTCATACTCAGTTTGTGCTTCTTCTTCTTATTCTCACGTGATTCAAACATCTTAGTCATGTCAAAAGCAGTTTGTTTTGTTACTGGAAATGTACTCATGATGACCTTCAACTTTAATCTTCTACAGGTCATGTGTTCCTCTCCATCTCAGTCTGAATGGGCTCTTACCCTCTTATCTTACCGAGAGGGCCTAAGCCCTCAATCCTCTCATCTCTCCCTGATGATGGCAGAGCCTTCAGAGACTCAGACCATCAAAGGCTCTGGAGAGGAAAGGGAAAGAGAGAGAGAGAACACAATTTGGCAGCCTAATTTGGTTTGCCGAGGCTCATTTTAAATGTGTATGCGTGTGTGTGTGTGTGTGTCTTTGTGTAGAGCAAATGCTAACAGCTCATCATAATCCCTTCATTCCCATTCCCTACCATGCCTGACTGCACCAGCCTCCTAACAATCCCTGGGAGCCCCGGGAAAATCTGCACCCAGTACGGGATGTAAGATGGAGAGTATCCCTGCTCCTGGTGCACAATCACTTACGCTAATGTTTGCTGGAGTGAACTGGGTAGAACAGGGAGGGGCAGGAAGAAGCATGTACAGTAAATAAATGATTGAATGGGATCTGTGGAGTCAGAGGATTTTGTTGCATTAGTTGAAGTAATGAAAAATAAAATACATACAGTTGGTAAATTGTTGATTCTCTTTTAAGAGAAAAAAGAAAGACAGAGATATTAGGGCTCAAAGAGAAAATAGAAGTTAATGTTAACCCTTAATAAGCAGCATTTACATTTGGTCTGCGGTTGAGGACTCTTCTGCTTAGCAGGGAGATAGAGTATGCTACTCCAGACCTCTCTGAAGGGTATGAAGAAGAGGGTTGGATCTTTTTAAAATAATAATAATCAATGAGCTCTGGGTGAGGGAGTGCTGGCACACACCTGGACTGCCAGAACAGTTTTCAGGAGGAGACAGACTGGCTAACTGAAGACGTCCCCGGAGACGAGGATGGAGAAGTGAGATCATGTAAAGGAGGGGAAGCAGGTGCAGAAGTAGATGCCGACTGTGGGGCTCGAGAGGTAAGGTGGTGCAGATTCTTACCAATAAAATCGAGAACACGCTCGTCTTTAAGACCCTCAGTGATGCCGCAGAGAGATTGTGCCCTTAATACTGCGGCGCGGATGTGGTAAGAGTCTGCTCACCAGAAGAGGTACAGGTAGGCAGAAAAGAGTCAGACTGGGACACTGACAGCGTAGCTAAATCGGTTCTTCAGTCGTGAAAGAACCAAAAAGTGAATTTATTCAACACAGCAATTACTCATTTTGTATTATCCATAGGAACGTTCTTCTTTCATCCACTATAACTCACCTGTCCGTTAATTCATCAACAAATAGAACGCTCTATTTCCCCCCGAAAAACAGCACTCTTGTTTTAATGTAGAGCGTCTGAACGGCTTTTAAATATGGGGAGAACGACTCACATTTCCTGCTGGAAGCCATTCATAGTGTTGCAGTAGGTTGTACACGTGCACAATTGCATGAAATAGTTGTTTCAAGCATTAAAGAAAGAGGGCTAGAGAGAGTCGTGCATGTTTGTCAGTTTCATGATAAGAAATTGGCGGACACAGACCCCCCCCCCCCCCAAATGACATCATAAAGTTGTAAGGGGACCATCTGACAAGCACTTCTGACCGAGCACTGGACCCTTACCTGTGTTAAGGGATTTGACTGTTAATGAGCAGATAAGGGACCTCGACAGGCTTGGCATGAGACACATGGAGCCAAGGATGGATGTGCATGGGATGACAAAGGCGTAGGCACACCCATGCAAGGTCGACCACAGTGGGGACAGCCAAATGTCCCATAAGGTCCCCCAAGCTCGCGCGACTTGACCCTGAGAGGTAGATTGTGACTGGACAGCAAAAGTGGGCAGTAACAAGGCACTGGGGAGTAATGTCCGGTAGCGAGCAGTGGTAAAGTACACATTATCAAGGCACTTCTCCATCTCTGAATGTAGGTCTGGACAAATGGGACACTGGCTTGTTCCTGCTCAAAGAACAAGGGGGGCTGACAACCTCAGTTTCTCCATCAGTTTCTAAAGACTAGTGGAGGAACTGCGGAGCGTGTTGTGGGCAAACTCTACACAAAGGAGCAGGTGGGCAGCTTGGCTAGCAGGTCTGGATTCAAAGGAGAGGTTAGTATGCACAACTCTGTGCAGAGTTTGTATGTTTTCCTTGTGTTCTGGGAGTTTCCACCCACAGTCACAGACATGTCGGGCAGGTAACTGGGAAAAGTAGTTCCTGTGAGTACGAATGTGCCCGGCAATACAGGGAGTTTTGTTAGCTTTAAACTAAATATTTCTGCAACCCAGGAGGAACAAAAAAAGTATAGAAAGAAATACAGAGGTATGTCCTTTATCTTTCCTTTGTATCTTCTGTTTTCTTACTTTAATGCTCTGAGGTGCTCAAATCTCTCTGTTTATTGTGCTTTCACCTTTTGTCCACATTTGACAGCAGATTCCCGGAGTAGTATACAACGTCTTTATCACCCATCATCATCTCTCTTTTTTGCCAGACAGTAGAAGTTGAGGCCGTGTGATGGCCCAGCAGGTGTCGGCCAGTCAGGCTGCTGCGGCAGGTGTCACGGTGACAACATGGTTCAGCGGCTAAGGCACCAAAGATTACGTAAACCTCAAGCTGACTGCCAGAAAACAAACAAGAGAGTAATGCTGACAAAGGCTCGCTTCTTCAAAAACAGATTACACCTACATAATGCATGTGTCTGTGTGAGCGAGAGAGAGAGAGAGAGAGAGAGAGAGAGAGAGAGAGAGAGAGAGAGATGAGAAATGTTTTCTTTCGTTCAGAAAATGTCATTATAAACCACTTTAATCTAGTTCAGTCAGTGACGGTGATTTATCAAAAATCCTTGAAACTCCACTTTTCAAAAATGAGCTTTAGTCAAATAAGTTGGTGTACTTTGTGTATAGGGTGTACGGAGATTAAGAAGGCAGATGTACTGGCCTGACATAAGAATTTTGTCATTATGGGCATTTTTTTCTGATTAGACTGCAGTGTTGGCTACATAATGAACAGATTGCAAAACAAAAATAAAAGTGCAAACTATTTAGTCACTCAGTTTGAATCACACCTTCCTGAGTCACTGTGCAGCAATAGGGGTCTGTTCGAAATTGCATACTTACATAATAATCATGCTAAGTATGCCGTAAAACTAAGTATGTAGTCTGTTCCCAGTATGCAGATTTTGAGTACGTGAGAAATGCACGGATGTTTGCTGGATTAGCAAGAATTCCTGAGTATGTGACGTGGTCTTACTGGACACACTCAGTCGCCCCAAAATGCATTGAGGCTCTTCAGCTCACTAAATAGTGGACTGCGAGGCAGACGTTTAAAATAATGAACCGTTTTATGAAATCACGAATGACGGCGAATGACGTTAAAAGGTACAGCTCACATATATAACTTTCTGTAGGAAACATAATTAACACTAAGATATGTAATCATTTTAATTTGCCTTAAAATGATACTGCGAAATATTAAATTGAGTGGAAGATGTAATGCTGATTAACATTTGTGTTAAGCAATTTTCAAGTATAGCTCATGTGTCACGTGATGCAGAGAAGACATATTGTTTGAGTTTACTTCAGAGTGAACAGTCTGCTGGTAATATCATACATAACTGTTAATTTAGCATGCTGTATGCAGTACATACAGATTGAGTATGTAGAGCGCAGTACGTTAGTATTATGAGCTGCCGTTCGCTACATGTCCACCAGATGCCCTCAGACATTTTCACCGGACTTCCTCATTCATATGCTCACCTGTTCTAGCTAAAAAAAAAAAAAAAACTGTCTTTTTTACATTTTTGTGACAATGCATATTTCAGATAATTCAATGGTTTATTTAGCTTCCCATAAAGGAACTCTTAATTCCTCGGGATATCTATAAAAACAATATAAAAAAGTGAAAGAAACAGTTTACTACGGAGCTCCTCTTCCACCTTGATGTGTAAATCTGTGCAAACACATTTGTAAACCAGATTGTGAGTCAATCTGTGCACACATATTGTGAATCAGAGGGCACGGCACACAATGTTTGTTTGTTTTTTTTCAAATCCCTGCCTTCTGATTCACAGTCCGCTCAGAATACTTAAGTGCACTTTTCTTATGATACTTATGATGTTAAATAAAACATTTACTGCTAATGGAGAATTTTTATTTTTTTTTAAATGTATTTTCTTTTATTGTAGTATTGTAGTACCAGTACTTTTATGTAAATAAAGGATCGGGCATGTAGAGTCCAGGATAATAACCCTACAAAACATTACAATAATATACAAATACATGAATGAATGACTAAAGAAATATTAAAGCATGGCTACTGTGTGTCAAAAATATGGTCTTCTAAATCAAAATATACAACATAGAAAAACTAAATGGACTATATTCCAATAAAATGATCATTATAAACTTGAAACTCACTACACTGCATGATCGGAAATAACTCCCTGTAAGGATAATTACAGTAGGCTACTGTATTGAATTGATACCATAGTAAATGCCCAAAAGTACAGTAAGGTCACAATTAATGTACTATTCAGTATCACAGACTCATCATAAGTTCCCCATTAGAAGTATTATAGTACAGCAGATACAATGCCCCAAAGTATAGTAATGTCATATTAAATTTACTGAGTGCCATAAATATACAATGGGTTGTTAAAATATATTATAGAAACACTACAGCGGGACATGTTAGCACACTGACACATGTAGAAAGGAAACGATGTGAATGAAAGTCTTTTCAACAAGCCCCCCCCAGCAGATGTAATTCAGTACACACTGTCTATGTGGAAGAACATACAGTACACGTGAGTCTGAAGTCTATAGGGATGAAAACCCACGGACCACACATCAAGTTTTTCATTCCTAACATGTGACCCCAGAGGGGCTCCCTATTTTACTGTTACCATTAGTTTAATCTTCCGATGGCAGCTGTAGGTTGTTAGTCAAATATAAAAAGGTATATAGCAAAGTGATGGTGATGCTTGTTGAAGCTAGAAAATGCACTTAACTGAGCGTTAACATCCATCATCAAACTCACATGTGTACGTGAGCGCGTTTCACATGTGTACACGAGTAAGTTTTACGTGTGTACGTGAGGGCGTTGTATGTGTGTATCTGAGGGCGTTTCACATGTGTACGTGAGTAAGTTTTACGTGTAAGTGTGAGAGTTTCATTTGTGTGTACGAGTGATTTTCGATTGTGTGTGAATGACTTTGGTTTCAGTTGTGTGTGTGAGAGTGTTTCCTATGTCTATGTGAGAGCCTTTCATATGTGTATATGAGTAAATTAGGGTTCAGTTGTGTGTGTGAGTGTTTCTTATGTGTGTGGATGGTAATTCTGAATGATGTCCCTCAGGGGCCCTCATAGTTGGCAGTGGCTGTGACAGATAGTTGTTTGAGAAGTACACACAATAGCAGTGAGCATCAGGGATTTACAGAGTCAATATTATATATTTTTCTCACTATATACACACACTGTGCAGCATGTTTTCTCTTGTGTTCGGTTTATTTCACTTTGCCGTGATTTAATAGAAGCATGATGCTAAGGTAAAAAGAAACAAAGTATTCACCTGCGCAGGATGATTTTTATATGAAGGCAAAGTCAAAGTCGCAGACTGTTTTGTCAGTTAGCCTGAAACAACTTCCTGTACTGTGTAACTGACAAAAGTGATTCATTTATCTGCCTGATGTTGTTGAAACTCAATGCATTTTCACTGTACGTCATTTATACATCACCAGCTCATTTTATACTATTCCAAAGCTTTACAATATAACCTCTTATACACACACTGATGGCGGCAGAGCTATGCATCGGGACAAATTTGGAGTTCAGTGTCATGTCCAAGGACACATGTGGACAAGAGAAGCCAGGGCTAAAACCACCAACACTGATTAATGGACGACCTAACGCCACCTCCTAATCCACAGCCGCCCTTATAGGGTCAGTACAGGTACGGTAGAACTTATGCAACGGGTAATCCTCAGCTCTATCTCTGACACGGTTTACTCATAAAACTTAGAAAATTCGACATCACAACTTTAATCAAACGCTCGGTATGTCTTACAAATGACTTTATAGTTTTGGATAGAGTCTTTTAAAGGGCACACTGGTGATGTGTATAATATGTTACAGAGCTCACATGTGCAGGCATCCCACTGTCAGTCCTTCTATTGACCCCGAGGACATCCCCTTCCATAGATCAAATCTAATTAAAACTTTAATTATGTTCTCCTTTATATCGCAAAGGCTTTGATTTCTTAATCATGTTTGCATTATAAAACCGGTGAATCTCTGTTACCTGTCACCTAGATCCCAGCCTCACTAAACTCTTTTTTTTCCCCTCTCACCCATATAGTAATTCGCTTCAATGAGTAGACCACTCACTTTCAATGAGACTGTCATGAAGACATGATGAAAGTGAAGTCGGGGGATTATGTTGTGAATTTCCTCGCCCCTGAATATAGAAGGAAAGCGGCCGTGTGAGGTTAAGCAAAGGACAGGTGCCTGATAAGAGGCCGAGGGTCTCTGCGCTCAGGAATGAGCTGCAAACACACAACCTCCCTGGAGAACGGAGAGCGAGCACTTCCTCCATGAGGCAGATGAAGAAGGATGAAAGGATAAAGATAAGTAATAATGGAAGAGATTACTGTAGTTGTCATTTATATAATACAGAAGCATATTGTATCAGATTGTTACACATTACAATAGTATTCACCAAAAGCAGAATTTCTCCTCGACTTTTTCAGGGAGGTTTATCACTAAGGGTTATGATAAAAAATTATTAGAAGGAACAACAATGACTATAACAACAATGGCAGAGGAGTGTCTCTCCAAATTATCTGCTAGGTGATCCAGAGGCGGGCAGTCACTGCTGATTATAGCCTCGCCACTGATTTCCTCATTTCCTCTCTCCCACTGTGGATACTCTGGACAACCTTCTGCAATACACAGCCAGCTAATCCTGGCTGCAGGGTGACATGCACACTGACACATACACACACACACACACACACACACACACACACACACACACACAGACACCGACACACACACTGAGAGAGGCTGAGAATGCAAAAGCAGTCATGCATGATGTACTTGGACTGCCGAGGGGATGAAAGCACCAGAGGAGGATCCCAGTTTTTCTTGCATACAAAAGGGAGAGACAGGAAATTACACTTGCACTGTCAATTCATTTCTAAATCCATACATATACAGCTGAAGATGGAGACGAGAAGTGAGCTGCAACCGCGGTGATTGGTAGCCCGTAACTTCAGCGCTGGCATTTACAACTTATAATGAAGAGTAGAAGAAGTATCTGCCCTGTTATATAGTCAGCTTAACAGTTGAATAATATGACTCTATTTCATCTTTTGATGGGTATACAGCAAGAGCCCCAGCTCCTATAGAGCACTCTCTGTGCAGCTAACCTTTCGTATTGGAGAGTATAGGAAATCACTCAGTCCTATTAGACCTCACCCTGCTTGATTGTGCCTCTTCTTCATATTTGTCTTCATCCTCCTCTCTGCTCTAATACACTCAAACATTCATTACATTGCATCGGCGTCTCAAGTGGAATGTACATCATTAGAGGGAATTGAGCGTGGGGCTCTCTGAGGAGCCATCCACAGCACTTTTACCATTGAACCTGGGACCACACTGTCAGCACTCTGCAGTGAGTGTGTGTGTGTGAGAGGGCTTGAGTATGTGATTTCTTGTTCCCGGCTAAGCATGCACAAACTAATAAACAAACCTGTAGGTCAGAATGGAAAACGCCGACGTTTACTGCATCAGGAGAGCAGAGAGCGACAGGAAAGATTCAGGCAAAAATAAAAAGAGAAGAAAAGAGGTGCAAACCTTAGTTTGAACTCTGTGTTTGGACCTCTGCTGACTACCAAATAGTCTGAGACTTACACAGGTTTTTCTTCCCATTTAATTTATAACATTGCAGGGCTGCAAGCAGAAGTTATTTTCAAAGCCGATTAATTTGTTGAATTTTTTGATTAAAAGGTGCCCTGTGGAGTTTTCTTGTGAGCAAACAAATGTTGTGTTTACATTAAGCGTTGCATAAATGTGATGAATGCATTTCCTTCCTCGGTAAACATTTGAAAAGCTGGACATTTTGAAATATGTATTGTTTACACAATGATGAGTAGTTAATCTTCTGCTTCTCTGCCTTTGCTGACATATTGTTGTGGATTTCTTGGTACATTACAGCAACCTGTGGTCATGTGTCACCAGGGTACCTTTAAATCGATGAATTCTTTTGTCCATAAAATGTCAGAAAATAATGAAAAGTGCATATCATATTTTCCTAATACCCAATTTCATGCCCTCAAATGTCTTGTTTTGCTCCACCAACAGTCCAAAAGTCAAAGAGACTCAATTCACAGAGCTATTACACAGAGAGAGAAAAAAAAACTAACTTAAACCATTAATCAGCTCTAAAACAACAACAACTTTTATCATGACGTCAGATGAAATTACTTTTGAGCAAGATTGTGATTCAGTCTATTCATAGAGATCATGGTGACAACACAGTATGCGATTGCTGGCAAAACCTGGGTGCACACAGTTATAATCTTTAAAACATGATCATCTTCCTCAGATCTGCGACTCCTCACTGAGAGCCAGAGAGGTCCGGCCTATTCAAACATACAGTACCTGGCTTTCATCCAGTATAAGCTAATAAACTCGCCGCGGCCATGAGTCTGCGAGATATTGCAGCAATATGCAGCAGAGGCGCACAAACAAACACACACATCAATACATAGAAACACACACACACGCGCACGCACGCACGCACACGGTTCCCACGGGGCGCATGCAGTTATAAAATTAGAGATAAAAGAAAAAGCCCTGCTGTCGACTCATGCCATCTCCTGCTCTTTTGATCACTCTCTGAAAGCGCAGAAACCCTCACACGACTGTTGTTAGAGAGGACACATGCAGTATAACTGAAATACATTTTTGCAAACATACTGTATTTTAACTGAAATGAGACCAGTTTTATTTGCAGGAGTATGAAGGCCATCACTATTGCCCAATATGCAGTACAGTAAATCCCAATTACTGTACATGAAGAGCCTGTGAGATTGCTCGTGGCTCAGTCCATTAGTGTGTAAAGCATGGGTGGGGAAGGGAGGGCTGCATCATTATGCTTTCAAAGAGCAGAGCGTGCATGCACTCCGCACTAATCAAGGAGCTGTGATTGAGGAGAATCCTGAGCTGCGTCTGAATCAAAGGCTACACACTCTCCAGTGTACGGGCAGGATAAAAAACAGGGTTTTAGTGTAATCAGCTTCTCCTTCTTCATCTGTGGAGAGGGAGGAACACCATCAATGAGGTGGAATAAAAGACAAAGCTGGTTGGATTCAACCAAAAGTAATCATTTTGACTGCATAACGGGAGAGTAAATGTAAACCAAACAGTGTTTCCTGCAGTGGATATTCTGACAGTTACAGACACCTTATAATCGTTTTACAAGTAGTGAGAAAACAGCCACTCGTGAGATGTTAGGCAGCTACAGAAAGCCTTCAAAAAAAAGTATTTTAAGCATTTATAAATGATGTGATGTTGAGAGTGAAGGCGCATAAAACCATATGTCGCGCCGCTCCTTGAAAGGAAGACTACCTGCTGTTGATATGTACTAATGCAGGAAATGCACTTTCAAAAACAGCACTAAAGTGAGATTCCAGGGCCCAGGTGTACAGTGTAATAAATGATGCATACAGACAAAAACCTGTCATTTCCTACAGCATTCTTATGCGTGGTTTTCTAGAGACAGCCGCGATGATATGAGAAGGTCGGGATGGGGGAAGAAAAAGGTGAAAGACTGAATCTAATGATAAAACCTCATTGTTTGCTGCCTATAATGTATGTACAATGAAACAAATATTCTCTTCCGTTCTTGTTATTTAAATTAAAGCAAAACTATACAACTTTTTCTGAACAGTGGGTACTGTGGTCTAAATTGTCGTTTACTGAAAAATGGCGAAAGTTTAAAAAAAAGTCAGGGAACTAACTAACTAACTTCAGTAACACTGCAATGTAAAGTTTGCCAATTTTTCATTTGAAAAATAAAGGTGGTATTTCTTTTCACAAACCTTTTTAAAGTAGGACACCCTTTCATAGTGATTTTTGCAACACCTTATTCATCTGGAAAACGTGTCTGCCAGAAAGCATATTGCGTTACTATGACAACTGCAAGCTGTTGTCGCTAGTCTTAGCTGCAGCATAACTGATATTAAACACATTTTGTAAAAAAAACAATTGATTTAGAGATTTATTCTCTATATGTGAGGTGAACCACTGATCAAAATAATGTACTACCTCTTTTTTTTTTTTTTTTTAAACATATACTGATGTCTGCCAATAACTGCTGCAAGTACACGTGATTCAACAGCGAGCACAATGCATCGGGCCCACGTTAGACCTTGAACTCACTCTACAAAAAGCACCGCTTCTCTCTCCGGGCTTTTTTTCAGCCAGTCTGTCTGGAGTAATAATCTCTTCATTTGATGACCTCTGTAGCTCATCCCTTCTGTGTCCACTAACAGTATTAGTGTCTGAGACCTCACACACACACACACACACACACACACACACAGACACACACAGACACACACACACACACACACACAGTGGAGCTTGACCTCAGGACGTTCTGGGTGTTCCCATTCAGCTCTTGATTCTTGTGTTGTTAAATGCATCTGTGGTCTCAAAAGATATAAATGCACCGAGCGCCCCATAAGATAATGAAAACTCAGTGGATACTCATGACTGATGGCTGCAATCACCGCAGCACAATGAAAAATGGATCGCGCTGTGAAACGGAGCGGTGCGATAAAAATATCACACTGCGAAACGGACGGAAATGTGTCATCTTGTCATCCAAAAGTGCATGGATGCCGTCCCTGCGGGAGGGACGAGTCAATCACCTCCTGTTAAAAGTGACAGACAGGGAGACAAAACAAATTATGTAGATGGAGACAGGCTGCAGAGAGCAGACCAGACTGACAGACACATGGGAACAGGAGGAAAACACACACCAACACGTTACAGGATGAAAAAGTGATTTGCAGGTAAACAGACAGCGTAGCGGCAGACAGGTGAGTGGGTGGCTTGATGGCCAAACCAGACCAGGCAGCCAGCCAAAGGCGGTTAAAGCATCACTGTTGCATCAGAAAGAGAGCTGCTGTGACATCTGGGGAGACAGTTGTGGAGCCCTGGGTTAACTAGCAGCAGTAATAATCAGCATGGCCAGACAGACATGAGGCTGTAAGCCATGCTTACAGCTTCTCCCAGTGGTCAGCGGTCAGAGGTTAGCGGATTAGCAGTGGGACACTGACACAAACTCCAAACAAAGGACAGACATAGAGTGAAATTGTGGGCTATTGGCATATTTATTGCACCGGCTATATGACTGCATTCTCAATTACGTTTCGAGGGAAACTTATTTTTAGTTTTAATCATTTGGTTAACCTTGTAAATTAAAAACAAAAACACAAACCAAACTACTTGGTTATGTTTAGTAAAAGATCATGGTTTGTCTTAAAATGTGTGTGCACGTACAGACGTAAATAAAATAACTTGACTTTTTGTTTCACACGGGACACGGACACCAGTCTTGTGTTGTTTATTTGACCCATCCATCCAGATATCCAGAGCCAGGCTGGTGTTGTGCTGTTCTCGTGTCCATTCAAAAAAAAAAAAAAAAAAGAGGAAAAAGGAAAGGTAGAATAAGAGAGTGAATGAAGAGATGAGAAAGAGAAGAGGAAGAGAAAAGCCAATCAGGGGAAATGAGGGGAAGAGAGATTTCCTGTCCCATCCAAGGGCATGGCAGTGTTCATGTTCTCAGTCGGCACCATCTGCTCCAGGAGCATGTCAGCCTGCCAGAGAGGAGAACGGTACAAGCCTCCGCCAAAACATGCCCTAACACCACCAACACCGGAACAAAACAAACAAACACAGACGAAACACACACACACACACCACAGAGGAGCATTTTAATTCTGCTCCAGCAAGTGCTGCAGAGTTCCAGCTATTAAACAATCTGCAATCTCTCTGGCTCTGCCGATATCTGCGAGACAGCAAAACGAATTTCCAATGGGGAGTAACACGATGATGTGATATAATTACATTTCTGCAGGAGAAATAAATTAGATGATACAGTCTTGTGAGTTGAATCCAGGTGCGGCGAGGGGAGCGTCGGGGGCCGGCGGCTGGCTGAGTCAGGCCCGGGGTGACAGCGCATAAGAGCACCCATGAGGAGCCGGCGATGTGTGGCAATGTGCTACAGTCAGCTCGACCGGCTGGCTTGTTTCTGTGTGTGTACCGAGAGTTTGTGTGTTCCTGCTGCTGACACAACGGGGGTATTGAAACGATGTGCACCAGCCCAACACCGACACACTTAGCACCTACACACACACACACGCGCTCCCATACACACAGCAACCGCAGGTAAGCTGCCGTGATGGATAATGGAGGAGTGAGTGACATGCATACATATCAGGAAGTCATGTCACACACACACACACGCGCGCACACACACACACAACTTTGGCCTACTTACACCATCCCATATTACGCAGTACAGTCGACCCAGATATCAGCTGACATTCATCTCTTTGTAGAGGACTGGAGGCATCTGTCTGTTAACAACAAACGTCTAGCAGGCAGAGAAATGAAGCGCTTGTCAACATTGTTGAATAGATTTGAGCAGATGGACACTCCATCACTCTCTGGACCTTGTCACTGTGTAAAGCTGACCTACACTGACCCAGATCCCAGCGATTGTCACAAGCCTCCTGACGAGCAAAGACAAAGGGGAAGGACACACGGAAAGGAGCTATGTAGAACTAGAAGGGCCGACCTCTGCAAAGGCCGTTTCCATAAGTAGAAAATAATCAGTCATAATCCACTCTGAAATGTAATGGGTTCTTCCTTGGCCTATGCTACATCCTTCCACCAAGGTTCATGAAAATCGGGCCAGGAGTTTTTCTGTAACCCTGCTGTAAAACCGACAAACCAAACCGAAAACAGGTAACACACACACACACACACACACACACACACACACACACACACACACACACACACACACTTACAGTGTCACTGACGATGCTGTCCCTTTGCCTATAGGGCTGATTCAGCAAAATGACAAAACATAGGTTTTCTCACTGAGCACAGCTGTGGAATTTTTCCAAATGTCATTTTTCTACACCACGAGCCCCAGAAATGACATTTAAATATGGGGATGACGGAGCACACTTTCAGACTGGCACTCGTTTGTTTAGAAATAGTTGTATAAAAAAATGACCAGAAATTTCAAACGTGATTACTTTCTCACTTTTGCACAGTTTGCCGACCACGGCGTGAAGTGGGTGTGAAGGGTTTCAGATGCTGCTCGACCATCCGGCAAACATATCGGTTAGAGCAGATTAACACCTTAAATGGTCGATTTATACAGCACTTGTATCCAAAGTGCTTCGAAAAGTGCCTCTCAGTCACCCACCCAGAGCATCTACAGTCCTCCACTCTACACACCCAGCCAGAGTATCTGCATGGCTCGTACCACCAGAAAGTTACATTTAAAGACAATGTAAAAGACAAAAAGAAGGTAGCGAAGATAACAGACTTGTACATGTAGAACTAAACATTGTACATTATCAATCAAGGAAGTAAGAACAGCTGACCTCATAATTATCCATACTATATAGGAGTATGCAATCCGACTTTATGGCAGTTGTTGTATTTCCAATTCACTGCCGTGTCATCTGTATTGTTGTTATGGAGTCGACTTTTCTTGGTATTCAGCTACAAGGCCACACAGACGCACATCTGTAAATACCATTCACAGACGCACATCTGTAAATACCATTCACAGACGCACATCTGTAAATACCATTCACAGACGCACATCTGTAAATACCATTTCATTTCATGTCATATAAAATCTTAAATCACTCTAAACGCCGATGGTGTAATTATTCTACAGCCATTACATTGTGAAACCAACATTTACTTTAAAATGATACGTTTAAGCAAAAAAAATGTGTCTATTGCCACTTTGAAAAGTGAACACACAACCCGGCTGGGATGCACCAGCAGTAAGACAAGCTACAAAATCAAAACATGAATGTGAAAATGTTGTTTTAAAGAAACCGTTCCGTTATAATCTACCTACTGTATGTCTACCTAATGGGCTGCTATTACTATTACTATACTACACTCCCTCACCTCTCTAATACTGGAGAAGTAGTACAAACAGACAATTTGTCTGTGAAGACTTATTACAGAGGAAAGCATGATGCTCACAAGATGGCTAACATGATTAATAGCACAGAAAGGACTGTGTCTTCATTTTTCTGCATGCTTAGCACTACCCAGGAGTCTCTGCAGATGAGTCTAAACTCCAGCTGTTGATTTAAATGATGTCGACTTTGCACCATCTACAATGCACATACCTATAATGCCACTAATGTTGCTATTTTCTGCATAGTTTCTTTATTCTCTTTTTTTTTTTAATTTTAAGAATCCAATAGTGATAGTTGGTTGGTTATTATAGAAAACAAAGCCAACGGCAGACACATGCATTAACACACCACTCATAAATGTGGATGGAGAAAAGAGAAAACCGAAGATTTAGTTCAGCTTTCTGAGAAGCTTTTACAAGACAAGACAAAAACAAGAAAAACAACATCACTGTATTACTGCATTCCTGGAAGTGAGAGACACGGACAGCCTGAGCCATAAAGGTTACCATGACTACAAAGACAGAGTCGGAACAGCGAGCAATCAAAACTTTATGACAATATATGAAGAAAGCAAATATAGACACCACTAACTGACATAACAGTCACGTAGGTTGTATCATGTCTTGTTTAAAAGTTTTAAGGGCATGGAATGGCAAGGTGGGTGAGATTGTATGCTTATTTATGCCATGTATATATCTATATAGTTTGCATATTAGCAGATTGTAAATTAATAGTAATATAAGGGCATTCTTAATATAGATTTTTTTTTGGGAGTATATGAAATATAGCCATTATGTTTAAGGAGCTGCACTGAGTTCTTGCATCTTTTATGTGGATGTATGTCTGTGTGATATCAATAAATCGAGGGAGTTACTGATTAGAGCAGTCAATAAATGCAAAATATATGTAAATATATTTAAAACAACTGAGATATATCCCTGTGTAGCCACAAACCAACCCCACATTGATATCCAAGAGTGTCAAAGAAGAAGAAAAAAAAGCTCACTTTTATTTCTCTTACTGTATTTCTATGCCATTCTTGCTGGATCTTTGAATTTTGAACTCTGCGAGTGTGTGGTGATGGTCGACCATCTTATAGGTTCACACTTCTCCCACGGTCAGCTGATAGCTCTGACCCTGGCACCTTCTCCCATAAGCACTCTCGTTATAGATTTGCCACTGAAACCTAGAGAAAAGTCCATAGCAATATATCATCATATCTATCCACTACAATCACTGCCGATCTCATTCTCCCCTCGGGGCAGCAAATTATCGGGAAAAGCCAACGACTAGCAGAGCGGTAATTTGTGGAGCAGCGGACCCTCATCCCCTTGACCTTCTCTCCATCTCTGCATCTGAGACAGCCAGCTCCCTTCCCATCAATTCTTCAATTTCATTTATTTTCCTCCCACTTGTGAATGTCACCCCCTTTCTTTCTTTTTCTCTCTCTCTCCCTCTCTCTCTCTCTCTGTCCTCCCTCTCCTGTAATGATTTAGAGACTGCCTCCACATTAAGAACGGAGGAGGAAAAAAAAACTGATCTTAAATAAAGAAATATATTAAAATATATTTTTCAGCAGTAAATTGATAATTCAGGGGGAAAGGTCGACAGAAACAAAAAAAAAAAAAAAAGATATACATGAGGTTTTGGGCGCGGCTGTCTGGCCACGCAGATTTCAAAGTCATGCGGAATTTTCAATCAGCAGGCCAGCTCTCCTGCTAAATCTATTGGAAAGAATGCACTGCAGAACAAAAGCCGGCAGCACAGGGTGCCGTAACATGACTCAGGAGAGTATTCCCGTGAGAGAGGTAAATGTGATCATTGATATGCTAAACACACATACACATACAGCTTTGTAAGAGCAGAGGGGGAGCGTGGAAATGTGTGCAGATTCGGATGATTACATTTGAGAAAAGAAAACAACACAGGCTCATCATTTTTCAGTCAGTTGCAGTGCAGTGAGCTTTTTCTCAGCTATCTGGCTCCAATGCAGATAGAAGGAGGAGAGCGGCGTTGCAAGAATGAGTCAAGTTGATACGCGCATTAGTGGGTGAGAGTGAGCATTTCACCGTGACACCCACATCCTCCACATGAAGACCTGCAGTGGGCTCGCTAAGGCAGACAGCATTGATTGATCCGTCTCTTTAGAAACTCAGAATAGGCTACAGAATGAGAATAGCTTGTATAGCAGAACATCATAACTGAACTACAGACCTGCAACACCACAACCCTGACAGGTTTTGTTGCCCCAGTTTGAGTCTTATATAAAGTTGTGCCATAGTGTTGTTAACAGACAAGCTCAAATTGACCTCAATAACACTTTTTGACCTTTTTACTCACCCACACACACACACACTCACACATTTGTTGGGCAGAAATGCATTCATTAGCCCAAGTTGTTAGTATTCACTGTAACTATAGCTATGTCTTCCATGGGCCCATCTGAAGTGGGGCTCATTATCTAGAAGCATGTAGTCCTACATTGGCCACACAAGACTAATCTGAATGTATCATTTTTGGTTTTGTGATTTTGAGATTCTAGTATCAAAAAGACTGTCCAAGACAAACCGTGGTCGTCGGGATTATCTTGTCCGCCGGGAGCAAGGGAGGAAAGTCGGGTGATATTATTAAAGAGCCACATAAAGTCTGTAGAGTATTGGGTCAACAAAATGTCAGACTTTAACACAGGAGATGTTAGAAACTGTATGTTTCCCGCTTCCTACCGACACTGGTCTCTTTTCACCATGACGACCATTCTCTGACCTTAACCATGTGGTTATTATTGTAACCATGGTGACGAAAGCCTCCTAATGCTAATGAAGTAGCACTTTCAACGCAAACCATGATCTTTCATTTTGTGCCTGAATCTAAACAAACCTATAATGTCAATGATCAGAAACAGCAATGTCGGATCAGAAAACGGGCACGAACCAACAACCTATTTCTTCGTATAATTTGTTGGTTTCCAAACAACCGGAAGAGATGTATGAAACATCCCACCTGGTAGATGCAATGAGTAGTCATTTCTGATCTCCGCTACATTTGCAGGTTAATTGCTGGACCGTGTTAAGCCTCCCCATCTGACCAGCTGCTATGTAGGCCATTGATCCCTCCAGCTGGCCGCTGCCACGTGACGCCAGCATCTGGTATCCGAGCTGTGGCAAAGGTCACGGGCCTCCTGTCCTCTACCTCATGCCTGTATCACTAACATCCAGCACCGTAACACTAACCTGGTGCTGCGCAACACACAGTTTTAATACCACATTGAATGCCAAGTTAATATGGCCAAAGTGGAAAGATATGATTGAAAACCAGTAGGGATGAGAAGCCTAAATTGATTTACCGAGTAAATAAATATATTGACATTTGTAAATCCCATTTTTGTCAGCATTATTTAACAATGACTCCTGATCATATCATAGATTCATCATTAAACATGGCATGGACTTGGATAAGCTGCATGCTAGTGCATTAGAAATAAACACACGACCTGTATATCCTTATCAGTTTTGCATCGTGACTGTGGGTAAACACCATCACATTGTTAAAACTGTATGGGTGACTTGAGCAGTGGGTGGATTTAAATCGTGTTGTAGAACTTGTCATCTGCTGTGCAAACAAAAATTGCACTAGTGATACATAGTGAGTCAAATGCCACACTGGCGCTTTCCTGAAGTTTTCAAGTAATGATATCACTGGCTAGAAGTTTTGCGCCTGTTTGTTCTGCCTCCAGCTGCGTGTGTAGCGCAGATAAAAAGGTGGTGGAGAGGCGTTCGCTCGACTGCGTCTCAGAGGATCAACAATGCACAGCCCACACACAGCTGTGCTGAGGAGAGCCCTTCACTAATAATGCAGCACTGTCCTCCAAATTTGGATGGACACAGCTTCGGTATGACGGACAGAGAGAGAGAGAGAAACAGAGAGAAACAGAGAGAGAGAGAGAAACAGAGAGAGAGAGAGAAACA
>CALSCE010009453.1:724443-737793 GCA_943593645.1 Bovichtus variegatus | reverse complement strand
ACAACCTGTATTTAAAACTTAACAATTACTCTCAATTTCTCTTTGGCTATTTCTGTCAGGGTGTCTCTGAGTAGCTTAGGATAATGCCAGAAACATATGAACAACACTGTGTGGCCACAAATGAGAATTATGGTACAACAAGAAATGCCAAAACATCAAGTCTGTGAATTGACTCAATAATGTCCGTTATACAGGAATATCCATCAGTAGCCACCATAAGCTACAAGTATTACAACATTAGGCTGTAACAGTGTCTCCCTTTAAGGTGTGAAAATAGTTACATTTACATCTGTGCAAGTTATAGTTCTAAAACCATACTGTTGTTGATGAGAGGCATTTATAGCAGTAGTAAATTTATTAATTTACAAGTGCAAATGCTGTAAATGAGGAGTATGAAAGTTATAATGAACATATGGCAGAGCAGCTCAAACACGAAGGAAAGTGGATTCACAGCATCTTACCACAATGATGGCAATTCTCCCTCCCACGTCTCCGACTACAGTGATGGGAGGTTTCTCTTTGGCCATCATTACTGAAAAGGAAAGCAGAGCTTGTTAACTGTGAGAGCACTTTGAAGTTGCGTGTATTGTATTTCACCTACTGGAAAATAAATCTCTGTAGATTGGGTAAAATGGGTTGAGAAAATGTTTTTGCGATTTAGGCAAATCTGCACCCCCGAATTATGTTATCGGATGACATAAAAGGATTTGTAGAAATTCGTAATTAGTAATAACAATGCTGTAGTGAATTTACAATGGCAATAAAAAGTTTGAAAATGTTCCCCCCATTGTACCTCACCTACCCCTAAGAGATTAAAGTGAAATGCCAAACTTAGTACAGCACATGCCATGCAAAATCAAATGACAGGGTTTTCTGCCCAGGATACCCAATCAGAAGGTACGTACAACTGCCTGGACACGCACAGCCTCAGGCCCGGGCTGTGGCAGGCATATGGCAGCAGTCTGCATGTGAACCAATATGCACCAGACAGTCTTATTTCACACAGGACAGTGGCTGACAAGCACTGATGAGGGGATCTTCATACACACTTGCCAATGTTCTGGGGTCAGTCGTCAGTCGAACATCACTGCTGCCAGCGACTACTTTTACATGCACACAATAATCCGATTGCGTCTCACATGCCAATCACAGGAGATGCAACAGCTGCCTTTTGTGAACCAATAATCACAAACGAAACTGTAATATTCATGTCTATGCAGCTTCATTTGTCTTTGTGAATACTTCTGAGACAGGTTATATATCTATTAATGCAATCCTATCCACACCTAGGCTACAAGCAGCAACAATTACTTTGCTCTAAGGCTGCAGCTAACAATTATTTTCATTATCGTTTGGTCTATAAAATAGCGAAAAATGTCAATCCCAGTTCTTCAAAGTCAAAGGTCTTTAAAAGCCTTGTTCCGTCGCTGCAGCTATACTTTGCTCCTGACAAACCGTAAACATCCTGGAGTCATGTCATTTTGGTTAAAATAATTCAAATCAAATCTGCTAGCAGTATATAAAGAGTCACAACAAAGGTTAAATAGAAGCACGGTAACACGATATGAACACGACATGAACATCCTGTACCTTGTGA
Organism: Bovichtus variegatus; assembly: GCA_943593645.1. Taxonomy (NCBI): domain Eukaryota; kingdom Metazoa; phylum Chordata; class Actinopteri; order Perciformes; family Bovichtidae; genus Bovichtus; species Bovichtus variegatus. The sequence continues at coordinate 736,196 of CALSCE010009453.1, read as the reverse complement.
TAGACTTAATGATACATGTGTGTAACCTACAACTAAAATAAATAGCTTAACACACCATGTTGTGAATTGACATTCAACATTGCATTTCTAAATGACTTTGCTTTTGTTCTTTTTTTTTTTTTTTTTTTAAACAGCTGCATCTGAAGTATTGTTGTGCATGTAAATGTAGTTATTGAAAGGGAATAAGGAAACAATCAACTGGTAAACAATCAGCCAGCCAAGCCGATTGTGAAGGAAAAAGGGTAAAGAAGCAGAGACAGGAGGAGCATGCCTTGCAGAACACTTTGCTGAATACCGTGAGTCCCACAGCATCAGAAAACCTGGCAGTGTCACATTCAGACTTTTATCACTATCAACCAAAAACAGTAAAAGCCATGTTGTTGCACACACACACACACACACTTCTCAAAAATATGTTTTACAGCTTGTTGAGATACTGCAACAAGCTACCTGAGAAATGTTTGGTCAGATATCTTGAAATGAATTTAAAAAAGGTAAAATAATAAAAATCCTTTCATCAACATTATCCTGATAGATTTGAATAGCATAAATGGTTTCAGTAGAAAATTTCAACAGCAAGTTGGCATTGCATTCCAGAAACATCTACAATAGAGATAAAAGTGTAAGACTACTGTTGATAACGTAAGTTCTGGTATCATCACTGAAGTAGCAAACTAAAACTTTAATTTGATGCTTAAACGTTTCAACAATTCCATTCGTAATGTTTCTTCTTCTCAACATTAGATGTTAGGTTTCAAAAGCATGCTTTGTTCTCATCGCATGCAGTTATGACCAAAAGTTAATCAGGTTTTGAAGAGCGGGTTTAATACGGGTGCACCATGTGTTGATTGGCAAGATGAGTCCAGATATTTAAGTTAAAAAAAACAAAATAAAAAAAAAATGTTTGGCATGGTTCTGGTTTGATTTATGGATTTCAAAATAAAATCAGAACACAACAAAACAAAGAGGAGTTTGGCCATCTTGTAGAACAACTGTCTGGAATCTTAGAAATGTGAAGTAAACATGTGTGCTTCTTATTTCAAGTCAAACATGCCATGCAAATAGCATTTAGCATGAAGCACACTGTAGCCGATTGAAAAGGTTTCGTCAATGCAAACCCGTCTGTCTGCAGTAACAATTACTTTCTGCATTCTTTCACAAATTCGCCCTTCAGAATCCAGACTGTTTTTTCACAAGATGCAACACAAACCCTTCGTCTACACATGCACCAATTGAGGAACCACTTGAAGAGGAATCATTTCATAGTCAGATGTAAGTTATGTTTACGGTCGTACTTGGAAGCTCTATGCCAGGGAACGGAGCTTGTTGTTTGCCTGCTATTACCAACAAATAAACACCACGTTAACACAAATGCACAAATATTTGACATGACAAACACATGATGCCAAGACTTGGAAAATCCTCTCGCTACGTTGGCAGAAATTCTGAAGTATTTCCGAGCAACAAATCGGGCTCAATTGTGTTAAAAAGTAAGTGTTGTTGTGCTTGAACCAATTCAAAAAGCAAGGTATTGTTTCAAAGGAGGATTTTTTAAGTCAAGGGTGAACACAAGTAAGAATAGAAATATTTTTACTAAATGATAAAGTGAATACTGGACGCAAAGACGTCGGAGTCATTTGCCAATGACACAATAATTTGATATTTTCCCAGACCGAAACATTAAAATGGCCTTACCAGGAATTAACACTGCAAATATGTTGAAAACTGTATTCAAGGGGCACATTAGTATATTTCTCACCAAATATAAATATTTTAAAATAAAAATAAAAAAGGTACGTTCTAGGAAATAGGCAGCGAATATGATTATATGATTATTAAGCATGTCACTTTTTTAGAAAGTTAGGAGTTGCAGCTTGCGGTGGATGCAGCATGAGTAGAAGTAGTGTTATATCTGTTAAATTAAAACATGCAGTGACACAGAAAATCAATTTGTATGGTTGATGGTATGAGTGAGAAAGAGCAGAATCATCAGCTCATCAGGTTAGCACAAATAAGAGCTGGATTGGATTGTCAGTGTTGTAAACTTTAAGCAATGAGGACTTGAACTACCAGGAATTACAAGAAAGTTCTTGCTGTATTTGACCATGGTGTGACAAATAAATGGGACTCTAACTGTGAGAAACAATAAACAGGGATACGCTTTCTGTACGGGTCAAATCTAGCAAGCGTCGGACCTACTAATTTGCAAAGAAAACCTGCAAAAAAAAACAAAACACAGCGCTCTACAAAAAAAGGATGTTCTTACAAGGCAGCTCCAGTCCTGTATGTCCTGTGGTGTTGCGTACACATGGCGGGGAGTGTCTTCCATCAGCCATGTCAGACTCTGAACACTGAGCCTCGCCGTGAATCACAGCCAGACCCAGACGCAGGCGTTCTGCATAGGACTGAGCCCTAAAAAAAAAAAAAAAAAATTGAATAGTTCTGGCACAATAGCGTTTTTATTTTAAGACCATTAAAATGCAATTTCCTCATAGCAATGCAAACAGAAAGGGAGGACTAGCGGAGGTGAAATGTGTTCATTTCTTATCCATAAGTTACCTCTTGGCTGCTGATGGAGACTTTGCCACAATGATGGCATTTCTGTAATCAGGAATCTGACAGGACGAAGGAAAACAATGTTTACCTCAGATTGATTGATTGGGTTAATAGGTGGGGAGACCAACATCTATACTTAAACACACACAGTAGACAATCGAATGGAATTTTCACCTCTTCTTGAATGTACTGAATCAGGAAAGGGGAGGCACGCAAGTTGTCCACTGGAAAGCTGAAGAAGCCCTGGATCTCCTTTTGATGCAAGTCCATGGTGATGATGTGAGTTATTCCTTTGGGGTAGAAGACATTAATATCATGGTCTTCCTCCCAATTAACACAGGTATTTCCCAGTGAACAATTAAGATTAATTTTTCTATGTGAACATGAAATCAAATCCCTGCAAACACAACACCACTGATGGGGAGGGAAACCGAGACAGACAAATCACAGGTTGAGGTTAATTTTGTTGTCTTTACCTGCTTTCGCCAACATTGACGCTAACAACTTGCTCACTATAGAGCCCCTCTTTCTCATCTTGCACTGTTTGCTGTAGGGGAAGTAAGGAATGACTCCAATGATGTTCTTTGCACAAGAGGTCTTGAGGGCATAGGCCATAACCAGCAGCTCCATGATGGCCGTGTTAACATCTCTGTTTGCATAAAAAATACATTTAAAAAAAACTTTAGCTGGTAGTAGTCATAAAAACTGTAAGTTTGCAGGTGGAGATTTATGCCGAAATTAAACTCACCGGGGTATGGTCTGGATGATGAAGATAGTTTGTCCACGAACTGATTCTTTCACATCCACTCTAGTTTCTTTTGGATTGAAAAAACGAGGACGCAAATCAGTTAATTTTGTGAAGAATACCTTGATTAATAAATGGAACGGGGGCATTTTCCTGATGCTTCAGTTTCATCTTCAAAAACAACTAGACATTTTCATACCAGCCCTACAACACCTTTAAAAACATCAATGTGAACTATGTATGTAAACTATGCTCACTCTCATTGTGTCACACGTACATGTGCAGCACAAAAGGCTCTGCATTTCATATTGTTGTAAACGGTGAAGCTACCCAAACCCAGCTCTGGTTATTTGGCTCTTGTAATAAAAGATGCCAGGCACACAGTTAACTCAAAGCATGTCTTTTGTTTTGGAGGTGTAGCAAGATAAATACCTGACATATTCATGCTGGTGTCAGATTTGGTTCCCTCATTCATTCATTCCTGTTAGGATTACTGAAAAGCAGTATGCTACTATGCAAATCTAGTCAGAGTCCACACAGAAACAATCTCATCACAGTTAAAGCCACCTCTTCAGACCCCACTGTCGAATCAACTCGCACCGTTTGCTTGATTTGTGATCCCTTGTAAATACGTTTTTTTTTTTTTTATCTGCCAGGGCTTTTTTCATGACTAACATGATTGACTTCTTTTTTTTTTTTTTTTTAAATCTTCAGTCTTGGATGAATCCAGATGAATATGCCCCTCTCATTGAGTCATGACCACCAAAATATACATTTTTCCACCAGCCAAAACTGACAGGCCGAGGGCGAGACCTTGCAGTGATACGCATAAATTATTTTAGCTGTTCTCCAGTCTCACTTGGCTGTTTCACTGCCATGAGTCCCAGTTTTATTTCAAAGAATAAATGTATCCATGTTTATTGCCCTTCCTCCTTCTCATTTACTTTGGATTTTATCACGTTTTTTTATTCTTTTAATCTCACCCAACATGTTAACCATCCCAGTCACTTTAAAAAAAAAAAAAACACACACACTTGACCTTGTGCCCACCCAGCTGTGGAAATCTCAAATCTCTTCTAAAAACTCACTTCTATCGTTTAGCTTTTTCTTTACTGATAGTATTTATTGTAGATAATTAACCCTTTTGGAACTTTGCACGAAAGGGGCGATTAAAGTTATCATTTAGAATAAAAATCCTGAAGGCAATAATTAGCAGTCCGCTTTGTTAGTAGCCTCACCTCTGTTAGATTCCTGAAAGACCACAGACTTCCCCAGTTCCACTCCCAGCCTCCTGCGAAACAAGAGCACACATGTGAGATTACAGCCAGAATGTAACAAAGTGCGAGATGTAATGATCACATCAACATGCGACATGAAGCCCATCGTTCATTCATGCCAACATTTTTTTTCGACAATATAAATTCAGTAACGTTGGAATAAAACGCAAATGTGCTTACTCGGTTATCTTCTTCGCCAATTCTGTACATGCTACGGAGGAGTTTGCGGAAAAGACGCGATAGCCACTTTTAGCGATATTCATTGTGGCAAAGCAGGTGGTTTATTTCACTGACCGCAGCGGCTCCTTTTGTCAACCGACCACCGCGTTTTATTCCGATTTTCTTCCTATGACGTTAGCTAGCTAGCTAGCTACCTACAGCACACTTTTCTGCTAGGTGAGCCAATTACACGAAATTACCTTCAGTGTGCGACATAAACTTAGCTACAGCATAGTTAAAAAACGAAATATTAATGACGGTCTTTATTCTACAAATATGTTCAATTGTTTGCGGACAGACGGCTGATAACTGTCACTTATGTAGCACTGTAGCCTAACAACTGTCTGCGCTCAGAACTACGGAATCTCCTCTGGGTCAATCTTGCTACGCTTTGCGGAATATATGAGCGACAGTGAGTGCCATTAGGTAGCCTGCTTCTCCCGTCTTTGTGCAGTAAGGTCTATGATTTCGTGGATTTTTATTTTATCTTAAAGTAGGCTTAAGATAAAACATAATTTCTAAATGCTGTATTGATGACGCATTACGTGCTCAAATTGTTTACAATCCAAACCGGATACCTTACACAGCTGTGCCTCGGTGTCTGAACGATCTCTGCCCTACAAATAAAGAATAAATGCATTTTGCATTTTGTTTTGAAATAATGCATTGATTCGATAAATAATGTTTATGTTACACAATGTAATAATGTGTTCACAACCCAATAATTAGGCCGATGTTATCTTAATTAGCAGATAGATGAAATGATCATCAGAGATTTATGGATTCATAACATTTCAAGTGTCAGTTATTAGATGAGATGAAAAAAAAATCAGCCAGATAATCATACCAAACACCTGTTGTTTACATGATTTTTGCCTTCAGTCTTTGATAGATTCTCATAGATAATTAATAATTGACTTTTTCTATAAATCATTTACATAAACGCATTTCTGGAAGCCCCTGAAAAGCAGTAATACTCCAACTGTCCACTAGGTGTCACTACTCTTTAGCCCTGGATCTACTGAGTAGAGTTATATCTTTGGCTGTAACATAATCTTTGTTTTTCTGAGGAGAGTGGGTTAAAGGTATAACATTATTCATTATTAGTATATATAAGATTATTAGTGTGGGTCATACAGTGGAAATAATTATAACACAAAATGTATCTGAGTTCCTCAGAAACATAAACCAGTACGAGCAGAGCGTGTGGATCTACAATCATTGACCAAGTTTCCTTGTTTATTTGATCCACAATAACCTAATTGGACCATAACTATCTGATCCTAGACCAGCCAGTTTGATAATCATAAACCTGTGCAGCGCGAAGCTTCTCACATGAACTCTGATCTCATTGATTTAATTGGGAGCGCCTGAAATTCACCTTTAACCTTTCAAAGTTAGAATATTTACAATGTGTTTAGCTGGCATTGGTTTAAACTGTGCTGTTGGGGAAGGTGATACATCTGCTTACAAAGGTTAATTGTTCTGAGATATTTCAGACACTGCAATACCGGAAATATGAGATGAATCTACCTTAAGCACAGTTTTTTTTCCCCCAGTAACTTGATTGTGAATGGTGCACTCTCAAAGACTCTGTGAATGTTTAACATGGCTCCGTACGTTGTTGACACCTACTGCACATTGTACCTCTCCAGTCACACAATAAATATTACCACAATCTTGTCTTTTGTTACAATATCTGATGTCTTTTCACTGCTCCCGTGTTTGCTCTCCTCATTTAACTCCCATAGTCCTGGCTAATTTACCCTGAGTAACATGTTTAAGTAGATTTTCAAGTTTTGAGCTGTGAGAACACAAGCGAGATATGAATTTCCACTGATAACCCCTGTCGCAACTAAGGTGTGTTCATATAATGAAAAGGGTAAAAATTGGCTGAAAATACACTCATATAATCTGTATCTTGTCAGAAGCACAGAACAAATAAAACCTAACAGACGCCTGCCCTATTTCTGATGGACGTCATGCTTTTTAATTTTGTGTTTCTACATTTACCTCGGCAGATCTTTGTGAGAAATTACAGGTTAATCTCCTGGATATTCTGGAATGGTGACAATGGATGTTAAAGGTCAGAGCGTGCTCCTTTATCTTATTTCAACGTCATAATCTTACATTGCATCCATGCTCACCCATTACATGTAATACATATCTGACTCGCTTATTAAGGACTTGATCCCTGTCTCATCATGTTTTCATCAAACACCACCTACAAAGGTGAGATGGGTAGAGGGAGGAGGGAGAAAGAGAGAGAGAGAGAGAGAGAGAGAGAGAGAGAGAGAGAGAGAAGGAGGGAGGGAGGAAAGGGAGAGTGTAAAAGAGAGAGTACAGAGGCTCCTCCTCATTCGCTGCGTGTGTTTCTCGTGTGTTTTTTCAGCCTGTTCTTCACTCACACTCTCGCTCAGCACCGATTCAGAGGTGGAGAGCAAAGATTCTTACTGAGAAAAAAAGGGGGGGAAGGGAAACAGAATTTCTTCCTCTCTCACCAAGAAAGAGACACAAAACAAGAAAAAAAGGTAGACACATAGTGTTTATTTTGAGGGAGGGGGTACTCTCATCAGCCCTGCACGTGCTCAGCTCTGCACAACTGTGTTCCCAGATGGAGAGGATGCAGGGAGAGGGAGAGGGAGAGAGGGACCACCTGGAGCGACCGAGCCCACTGACTGACAAGGAGAGGGTGATGATCCAGGACTCCTGGGCAAAAGTCTACCAGAACTGTGACGACGCCGGGGTGGCCATACTAGTCAGGTAATTCTTTTTCCTATAGTTTTACTCTCGTGTTTTATGTTTGAAATCTTTAGCGCAGGTGACTGAGCACGCTATTTATGTTATTCTGACAGAAAAAATAGAGGGGACAAACGTTATTAATGCTGAATGTGATAAGACGGGAGAAGACTGATCAGCAGTCGCATGTTACACAGAACTATATGCATATGTTGGGACTTTTCATCAATTTTCAACCTCATTTCCGCAACTTTAATTAGTTCCCTGATAAGGTCAAATTTACATTTAGCCTCTTCCCCCCTCAGTAATATAACTGCACCTGCTGGAGCCGCATGGCCCAATGATGGTTTTCTGCCACAGAACACTGCAAAGATATCTATCTAAATCAACTTAAATCCAGATCCTCCCTCAGAATGCAGCTGCTAAATTCAAATGATCTTGTTGACTTTACAAGTTTCCACTCTGTCCAAAGGAAATCGGTCATAGTTATTTTTGCATTAGATATTCTCACCTCCCCTCCCTTTTTCTTAATCCTATTTATCAAATAGTAGAGGTAAAGGATAAACATAGTAATCCATCAGTCAGGCATCTTTGGCTCTCAAAGGGCTCCCTCCCAAAGAGCAGGTCATGTTTGGAATGCCTGTGTAGAGGTCCGGGCTACCTGCAGCAGCTTGACTCCATCACCGGCAGTCAACATCCCTCTTTTCTCTGCACTCAAGGGATGAGAGAGTTTCATGACAACGTCTATCACAATATGTGTTCCTGGATATTTTCACAAGTCATTTAGAAACTTTATGGTGAGTATGCAATCCTGTTGGAGGGTTTTGTTATAGTTGTTAATGTTTTCATCGGAACTGCTGGAAAACATCTGCCGGGAATCAGAAAGTAGGTGCTTTGACGGTGATTCAAGTGTGGCAAGGTTTGCTGCAAGTCACGGCGTGCAGTGCCTTCGATAATCCTTTATGATTGCAGGAGGTGAAAGTTGAGAGGGAGGTTAGCAACAATGCAGTTTGCAATATACTTGTACGGAATATCAGTCGGATAATGTTTTTTTTTGTTTGTTTGTTTGTTTTTTTACAGTTTACTGACTATAAGCATTGAGCTGCAGCACTTAAACATACCGAGTCAGTATCCCACTCCTCTTATTGCATATTGAAACAAAATTTACCTAATTTATTTTCTTTTGCCACATTCCCCAATAAGCATCCTTTGACCTTTCAGGAATTTGAGGAATGAGGATAGTTTGACAAGTGTGACCCTAGTAAATTCTCCCTTTAGAAATAAGAGCAGATCCCTGTCACTCCCCTGAACCTTAACTTGAACTTTAACCCTTCAAACTAAATGTCTTTAGGATAAGAGATCCAAAGCAAATTATGACGCCGTCTCTGAAATTGGAAACTTTCTCTGGATTCAGCTCTTCAGTTAGTCTTGATGAATAGATAAGGAAGGATTAAGAGTCCATATAAAATACTAATCAGGCTTTTTATATGCAACCACAGGTCATGCAATTACAAGAGAGACAGATTAAACACCCCGGCTCCTCATTAGTTTGCAGGGAAACTAGGAATACTTTGCTCCAAGACACCACCTTCTATCTCCTCCCTTCTCAGGCATTTAAACTCTAATATTCAGCCATATGCCTAAATATTTGCTTGCTTTTTGTGTTAGTTGTGCAGAGACAGTAGGGAATGGGACATCAGCTTTAGATAGCCAGCAACCAGATGCATTGGCCCTCTTCCCAGACTGTGGGAGGGGGGAGTTTTTAGGTTCCTCTTTGCTAATTCTCTGTGATACCTTTTGAGGTTCAAAAGGGTAAATAAACCAAGGAAAAAGTCTTTGAACTGACTATTTTTTTTCTCAGAAAGAGCAGGATGTGCAAAGAAATATCAAAATCTAGACCTGGAACTTGAATAGAAATTATATATTAATGCCAAATGAAACATGAAGGGTTAGCTGTCTTTGCAGTAATAATAATTCTCAACCATACAGTAGGAGGAAGGCAGCATCAGGTGTGCTCTTGGCAGCCTGAGCAGAAATGTTCTTTATCTCGCCCTCACTAATTAGCACATTTCACCTTCTGTTCAACTTTGGTTTTTTTTTTTTGATGCATGACAGGAACTATTGTACAGAACCAGTCAGACACCTGAGCCAACAGGATGACAAGGGGGGGCCGCATATAGCAGCAGCAAAGATTGAACCCAGAGGGCAGATTTCTGGTACAAGATATTATTCAACGAGTTTTTAACTCAGGGTGTCATAAATAACATAGCAACAAATAAATATTGGCTTAGATAACTGGATACGTAATTAACTAACAATTAGTGCTTCTTCAAAACCCTAATTTACACAGACATTTGCACTGGGTTTACACACACGACTCAGTTATATAAAATCCTGTACTTATTCAGAAAAAGTGCAGAGTGGATTGAACATGCAAACACTGAGATTACATTTAAAAAGCCCAAACTGTTATGAAACAGAATTCCTCCCAGACACTATCAGAGCTAGATAAACCTTCAGAAGAAACATATGTTACTCACATTTTATCTGATGCTGCAAGAGTTATTTCTACAATGTGAAATGTAAAAGGATTTATAAAAAGGGATAAAAAAAGTGACTTTATCTATCACCTGTAGAATGATGAAATGTTATCTGAATGTAGGAATAAGAGATCAACATATCAGCAGAGTGCTTAACGTGCTTGCTCTTGATGATTACTTCACGAGCCAAAGTATGCAGAAAAATAGACAAGACAATTAGGATAGAATAGAATGCACTGACAAACACAAAACAATTATACTGTTCATTTAGTGGGTAATAACTTTTATGTCATTTAGCATCAGGATTTCTCTGCAGCTGGATGTCGTTCCCTCACTTTTTACATTATTTTCAAAGATATGGAATCACACAGTAAGATAATAGCTTAAAGCAAACATTTAAAGGGAAAATAGGCAGCACTCCCATGTCAGTGCTGATATTTACTCATGATATCTTGCCAGCTCAAAGAAAAATAAACGTGGGTTTGCAGGATCGAGCTGTTGCAGGCTGAAGGGCGATGAGATTAGCGGAGCTTCGCAGCAGCTGCTCATACTCGTGTCTCTCATTTACTCATGACTTTCTTTCCTTTGCAGGCTGTTTGTGAACTTCCCCTCATCCAAGCAATACTTCAGCCAGTTCAAGCACATTGAGGAGCCGGAGGAGCTGGAGAGGAGTGCACAGCTTAGGAAGCATGCTCACAGAGTCATGAATGCCCTCAATACACTGGTGGAGAGCCTTGACAACTCAGACCAAGTGGCCTCAGTGCTGAAGGTGGTGGGCAAGGCTCACGCTCTCCGACACAAGGTGGAGCCTGTGTACTTCAAGGTAGGCGTGCGTGAATAAAAATACACACAGAGATCGATTGAAATGCCTAAATACAAAAATAAACTGTTAAAGCTGCGTAAAGGTATTTCTGACCACTAGAGGGCAGAAAGTAGACCCTAAAACCTAAACTTCAGAAGAACACATGATGTACGTTCTGTGATGTAACCCAGAGGAGATCTTAAAGGAGCTTTTGATTTCAGGATGGTTGCTTCCCACTTGCGCCACCTTTGTCAGTTACTGGAACCACACAATCCTATAAAACTGTGAGGAAGCCTGGGTGGAGCTGAGGTCAGAGAGAAAGAGGGAAACACATGTCAGACAAGAAATGATGTCACATAACATGATTGAGTTAATGCAATAGTGATTTCAAAACTGCCAACCAATGAGATATAAGAAGTAAACTTAACGGGTGCTTGTAGGAAGATTTAGTTCAGTTTGGACAGACCCAGGCTAGCTGTTTCCCTCTGTTTCCTGTCTTCATGCTAAGCTAAGCTAAGCTAACCATGTTGCTTCAATTCATCGTACAGGGACATCAGTTTCACTGGGAACTACATGGGTGAGAATAGGCTCTTGATGGTTATTAAAATTAAATTAAAATGTCGTGTTTTTTTTCTTCTTTTTTTTGTAAAAATAAGTCAGTAGCGATCACAAAGTGATATGCTTATTCTACACAAACAATAAAAACTATTCATTTAAATTAATAATTTCATATATTCTTCGGTATTTTTGTCATACACAGATATGCATTGAAGATTTCTGGGTAATATGTATATTGATATTTTCCAATGTCAAGTCTCTATTTGAGCATGTGTGTGTGTGTGTGTGTGTGTGTGTGTGTGTGTGTGTGTGTGTGT
>CALSCE010009453.1:675543-724433 GCA_943593645.1 Bovichtus variegatus | reverse complement strand
GTGTGTGTGTGTGTGTGTGTGTGTGTGTGTGTGTGTGTGTGTGTGTGCACATCATAATTAGTACCTAGTGAACTAAGGCTCGTCATAATATGCTGCACTGGGCCCCATCGGAACCATACATATGCACAGACATGAAAGTGGTGTTCTCATTAAACAGCATATTTCCTAAAATGTCAAACTACTCCTGTAATGGAACCTCAAGGTGTCTTAAGTACTGCATTTTGTTGTGTCTTGCCCAGATCCTGAGTGGTGTGATACTGGAGGTCCTAGGAGAAGCGTTTTCAGAGGTTGTGACACCAGAGGTGGCCGCGGCGTGGACCAAACTCTTGGCTACGGTCTACTGCGGCATCACAGCCGTCTATGAGGAAGTGGGCTGGACTAAGCTCTCAACCTCAACTGGGTGAAGCTTTTAGTCTGGGTTTAATTGACCCGAAACTTCGAAAGGCTTATAACTTTTGGGCCACGCCTCATAAGAGAGGGATTAATAGACTGTACTTAACTTTTAAGGGAAGCAATGTATCTGGGGAAAATAGTTTAATGTAATCTAAAATAATCTTGGGCTATTGGACATACACTCTATCGTGTGTGTGTGTGTGTGTGTGTGTGTGTGTGTGTGAGAGAGAGAGCGAGAGAGAGAGAGAGAGAGAGAGACAGAGAAATTAAAGTTTTTTATACTCTTGTAAAGGACCAAACTATTTTAAGAAGAGAGCAAAGAGGAATAAAATGCAAACGTAAACAGTGGACAAGAGGTCACATTTTACTTGGCTGTGCCTTCTACAGAATGTGTATATCTAAAAAGAAACTGCCATGTAAATACCGTTTTTTTCTAAATATCACGTGACGTTTCCTTTAAAGGTTCAATGTGTAAGATATGCCAGAATTTCAACTTAAAACATTAAAACAATTAACTAACATTATTTCTGAAGGGAATGTGAAGAGGTAACAGTGTTGATGTTTTGTCAAAGACGTCTATGTAATGTATTGCAGAGGAATCTACTAAAATCAGCACGTTAAGTCCTCACCGTCCAGGGGAGGCAGCTTCGCCGGCAGTAAAATTAATAAAATACAAAGAGGTTAACATACTTTTTTTAAATAACTGACCATTTTGATGATTGATGAATTTAGATACTGTATGGACACAGTAGTAGAGGTGAAATACTGCCCCCTATTTATTTGGAGCAGGTGGTTTGGATTTACATATTGAACCTTTAATCAGTCTGTGCCCACTTGTGTTCACTTTAGGAGATATTAAGAAAACATTTTTACATTTTTTAACGGTTAATTGTGATGATTGTACATTTTTTTCATTATGACTCACCTTTGTATCTGTATTTAACACAATTTTGAAATAAAAATACAAAGAATATGACTTTGACCTTTACGCCGCAATGTCGAATCCTTTTAAACCTATATCTGCTAATCCAATTCCACTGCATTTCTACTCACTGCTGTGTCAACATAATTAGACGTTTCCCCTCTCTCGCTTGGCCCACTGCTCCCTTATTCTCTGCTTGAGTCAGCAATGCTAAGTATAAGCTAAGCTGGAAGTCCCTATTTATACCACCATTTATCCCACCATGCTCCCTCTTTTTCAGTATAAATTGTAGGAACACTGCACTTGGCCACCGGTGAATTTGTTTTATCCAGATAAACTGTGATTTGATTGGTATCTGTTAATCCTGAGGGTAAAGTGCCACTCAAAGCCAATTTCAACAGGCCTTTTTTACAAAATGCTGCCCTTTTTGAACCAAAAAGCATATATCAAGGTTGATTTCTGCTTTGTTGACGACATGGTTGTTTCAGAATAGAAACACACAGCATGCTCTGTTTACCTCATAGTCCTGCCTTGATCCTGGCTAATCCTCTGAGCTAATCTCCCCAATCATGAGTGAGAGCCAAGAGGAAAGACAGGAATAGGCAGACACAAAGACTGCCTTTTACCATTCAAGCCTCTCAATGGGAGGAGAAGTCTCAGTGCTCTGAACCACCATCAGTCCCAAGGCAGGAGATACCGTTGGAGGTAGGACCATGTGTACCACTATGGTGGTCCTCACCACCATTGCTCTCATCCTGCGGCAGAGATTCTCCAACAAGATCAAACCGTGAGTACTGATTGTGAAATCTTGTGATTTTTAGCTGGCACTAAAATATAAATGGTCATTATAGATCTGTCTGTTTTCAATTATAAAACAGAAATAGGAGGATTTTTTTTTTGTCACGATTCGGATTCAGACTACTTTTTCCAGTAATTGACAAAAAAAAAAAGAAAAAGACACATTTAACAGCTTGAGGCTTGTTAGAAAAGCATTAAATACTTCCACCCAGACAACAAAATATGAACACACAAACACAGTTTCATGTGTGGGGGAGTGAGGGTGAGACTTATCTGCATCATTGATTTGAAATCCCTCCAGTGATTATTTTAGGGCTCGCCTTGAGCAACAGTGTGCGGATTAAGTGGCTCGATGCATAACAACAGTGTATTCCAGTTTTCTTATAATGGAGAGATGAATTGAGGGGAAAGCATCATGGCTGCTAATTGACTCAAAGTGCAATCTTCTCACCCCCCCACCCCAACACACACTCACCCCCGTCCCCGCTCTGCCACTCACTCAGCAAGGGCAAACATACCACAAGGCTACAGCACCATGAAGCATGGCAACAGCTAGCTCACGCCATAATGTGCTAATAATCAGCAAAATCTCCATTTTTTTTTTAATTGGTTCCTTTACCAAATTGTTTCCAGATTATTTTCAAGAAAGTGCTGTGGAGCATTTACTGTAATATTGAGTATTATGATCTGTATCACAGGCAGAAAGAGACCATGGAAGAAGACGTGCAATACATGAAGAGCAATGGAGCAGCAGAAACCCAAAAATGACAACAGTGAGCATCACAGGGTAAGGACACACAAACAATCAAGTCAATGGACAGACTGAGGAACTGTATTATACAGCCACAGGGCTCTTCCCAGGATTTTAGTATTGCACTTCCAAACAGCAGAGAGCAAGATATCCTCATTTTAAAAGTCTAACTTTTGTGTCAAAACTGTGGCGCTTACAGTTCCATTGATGCAACTTGATAGCATGTTATATTGGTGTTCCCTGCATGGTAAACACCCATGTTCTCTAAACAACAGTTTGGAGAACAGGTGAGATCATCAGGGTTATTTTCTCGGACTTGACAAAGCTCCTTCAGAGCCACAGAAGACAAGCGATGATGAGTGAATGATCAGTGATATTAATGAGTAAAATCAGTGGTGTATCCCTTTAAGAATAGAAACGTTGCACTTTACCTGGCTTAAACAAAACTTATTTGAGGCAAGCAGTGCTTGTATTTTAGGCTGTATTTTAGCAAAAATGTGGGCTGGTGCTATATTTAATCAAACCAGTTTTGAAAAGCGATAGCTGAACAAAACTGAGAATCTTATTGGATGACAGAGACACAGGAAAACATTGAGACAGACAAAGATATTGACAGTTATGTGGAATACTCTGTGTCTGTGCGTGTGTGTGTGTGTGTGTGTGTGTGTGTGTGTGTGTGTGTGTGTCAGTAAATCACACACTGGGGCAGCATTATAATAAAGCAAAGCTTCTTTACGGCCGTATTGTGAAATATCTCTGTGTAAAAGGGGCTTGTGTGTTAGGGGAGGTTAACAGAAGGGGCTCCAGACAAGGGGAGAAAGTGGAGCAGTGGAGCATGTTACAGAGGCACAGATGCAGAAAGAGCTAAGATGCCTGCCCCACATTTAGCTTTTAAGTATTCACTGCTACATCGCTAATACTAAATGATTCAGAGGCAGAACAACAATCCATCATCTCTTTAGAGGGTTATTATAAGTACATTACCTCCCTACAACCTCACCGCTTAATTTAGCAAAAAGATATCAATATAAAGTAATAAACTGACTGTTGTACCTAACTGTTGCGTTGAGGTTTTCATCAAATGACTACCCAAGATCTTCCTTGTTGTCAGTGTTTTGGTAAAAAAATGATAATAATAAAATCTTAAGTAAAGAGGTAAACATGAAACACCAAAGTATGGTTTAGGTTTTGTACTACCTTGTCATTTGTAAGTGCCTTCATCATTTCAAGCGTTAATTGTAAAAAGAAATGTTGCTTCTCAACAAAGGACACATTTTCATTAAAAAAATTGGACAAATGTGTGTTTACGTCACAACTTTGAAAGCTACAAACCCAGATTTGTTTTGTCTTCTTTTCCCAGTGGACTCTGCTATCAAGACTTATTTCCCCCGGATACTACAGGAGAGATTTCCTGTAGTCTTTTTTGTTGCTTCCTCTCATTGATCAGATTCTTATTTATTTGAACGTGACAGCTCACACCAAGATTCCCACCAGGATACTGGAAATAAAGTGGGCTAGAAAAACAAGAAGGCCTGTTGTGATTATGGCTTCCCCTATCTGTCCTGCTGACACTCTCATCACTGGAACACAAAACCGCGCAACTGAGAGAATTCTTGCAAGATGAAAGCCTGACAAATTCTGTCACGAAAACTGAATTTTCAATATTGTCACTTCAAATTTGCTTGTATGATCAGGGTATGAAGTAATAAAACATGTTATGTGCCTCCGCATTAAAACAAGCAGTAATCGTTTCTTTGATTTCCTGTTTGTCTTGCTTTTTAAAAAAATGAATGATTTGTGTTAAATGTATGTCTGAGGTCAGGATGAACTCTGGCTGGTTGTATCTTAAAGAGTAGCTTCTCTTCAGATCTCATAAGTGACCTAATTTCTTCTGAAAAAGGGGCTGAAGACATGTATTGTATTGTATATGCCCAGGATCCCTTAAATGTTGTTTTCACAGGAGACTGATTAAATAAAGCAATGAAATGCATTTCTGTGTTGTCGTGTACTTCCGAATGCAAATGAAGATTGTCTCTTGCGTGCACTAAGAATAACTGTGTCTTATTTGCTAATGATTTATTAAAAATGTGTATATTTTTCGTATTATAACATCAGTAAAGCTGTTTTTTCTCTTCACTACAGGCTTCTGTAGTTTGAACTGGTCAGTTTTGTTTCTTGACAATTCATAATTGGTTTCATACAGTTATTGTCAACACCTTGTGCTGTTAGCAGTGTCTTTTGTCTCCAAAGAGCAACATACATATTTCACATTGCATAAAGCAATGTAGGTTGACATTAAAAGGATATTCTCACAATCAATTACAATATCTAAAAACATAAAAGTTATATTTTTCAGCTATTTCTGCCTCGATCAAGTAGAAGGATGAATTTACTGGGTTAAGGTATGATGTGCTCTCTGAACAGAAGCCCTAAATGTTGCTATGGAGCATGAAACAATAAACCCTCCGTCATCACAGTTATCTACAAAACATCAAAATATTATTGCATGCACAGGGAGACATTTTAAACAGTGGTTATCTGCTTGCTCACCATGTCCATGGAACAAATCTCTGTTTTGACAGAATGCTGGGGGAAAAAATCACTTGAAGTTGGCATGCATGTCTAATCCCAGTTTTAGAGCACCTGGACAAACCTCACGAGGAATAGCAACGTGCTTACTGGTTATCATTGTGCTGATTAAGGGTGCAACATCAGGCCTAGACCTCACTGAATTAAACATAGGATTGAGAAGATAAATTATTCAGCTCTTCAGTTTTGTTGTAACTGATTTGCTTTGACTACTTTTCGAAGCTCTGACGCCCTCTGGTGGTAAACCCGTTTGCTAGAGTTCACCAAGTAAGCAAGCAGCTAAAAATGTAAAAGGTAAGTAAAACGTCATAATTTAAAACACAGTCCAAAACAAACTTCACACTTCTGCTCTGAAACATTTTTTTCTTAAAGGCTATGCAAAAAAGAAAAAAAAAACTACGCTACCCACAACGCACTGCGAACTGTAAACAGGAAGCCCCTGTCTCGCGCCGGTTGCGGTAACGTTAATGCTGCAGTAAATCTCTCACACACAGATACTTCTGATGAACTCAAAGCTAACAGTTTGTAATGATAAGCAGGACGTTTCCGGTAGAAGACTGAATTAGCGTAACTAAATGTGAAACGTGGCTAACGAGCAGCCGTGTAGCAACACATGATGCAGAGTGTAGCGGCGGTGAGGTCCGTTTCCATGTTAACTTACTTCAAGTAAACTGGGCAATTACAACAATTCTAAACGACTAAACACGGCTGCATCAATGCACGAGACATTACGACGTGTAACCATGCGAACTGACTACAACCGTGTGTTGTGTCCTTCGCGTGCGTGAACGCTCATCGCCGTACCAGAGTGGTTACCAAGGGAGACAGCAGACGCCTAATCAGATTTAGCTAAATTAGCTAGTTAGCTAGCTACTTTCAAATGTAACGCTACAAGGAGAGATTCAACATGGTGAGTCAAACTGGTGCATCAGTGTTAGCACGATTGTTGAAAAAGTTAAACTCATGTTTTCAATCACTTTGTATAAGCAATTCATTTGCTGCCTGCAGTGGATCCGGGAGTTAGTTACTCTGCTTTTATTTACAGGCTACAAAGCTGAAGGGAAAATCCTCCAAAAGTAAGTTTCTTAAGTGTTATTTGAATGCTGTACCCCATTTTATTTATTTTTTGCTTACTGTATTGTTATTTATGGAAGCATAGAAACACACACACACACACACACACAGTACATTTATGACCAAGAACTTCAAAGTAGACTAGTAATGCTACAAAATACTAGAATAACAGAAAACAGTACACAACAAAAACACATCAGAGCTGGTGACAATATAATCGAAATGGAGCATATATACATAATGTACAATATAAACACAATAGGCTTCCTGTTGTCACTTGATGTATTAATGTTGGCTATGTTATTAGGTTTTTTGTATCTGGGTCTGTGTTCTTACGTCTCTGTGCGTTCTATGTTTTACCTGGCTGCAAGACAAATTTCATTTTGGGGACAATACAATTGAAGTTGAATTAGAGGCCAAGGCAACTTAAAGTTTAGAAGGTTGAGGAGTCTCATGCTTGTGTAAGAGTGTCCCCTCCTATGATCCCCTCCTATGATCCCCTCCTATGATCCCCTCCTATGGTCTCCCCCGGTTTTTCCAGGTTCATTCGGAGATGAAGATTTGCTTGACAGCTTATTTGATGATCAAAGTGAGCAGTTCTCCAGTATTATCATTATTATTATTATTCTTGTATTATCACTGTGAGAGTTTTGGGTTTTATAATAATTTCTCTCAACAATTTGCTCACCAGAACCCCCAGTAAGGGGGAAATCAACTCGCAGTGGGCCACTGAATCGGTAAGTTGGAGGAATCCAAGACTTTCATACCACCAATGATAAATCACAGCTGTTTGTGAGTTCATTTTCTTTCTTCTCCAGCACTTCTGCCACTGATAACATCTTCAGTATGCTAGCAGAGGAGGTAAAGAGGGATGGTGGGGACACTGAGGTATGTAGACAGAGATATAAAAATATGCACGTATACGTTCAGTCTTATATTTTTAAGCAATATTTTAGTGTCTCTTTGTTACTATTTTCTTTTCTGTCCAGGACTCTGATGTCTCAGCAGCAGATCCCAATGACATACTGAAGAACATGAAGGTAGTTTATTATAAACTGTGGAAATGTAGAGACAAAGTTCAGCTTTGTAGTTGTCTGTACATGTCCTCAGGTCCACTGGCAATATTGTTTTTCTTTATCCTTGCACAGGACATGGATGATATGGATGCTGACCTTTTTGTATCAAAGAAAAAACCCAGTTCAGCTCCTGCACAAACTAAGCCGTTTGGTAATGAAAGGCCAAAGAAAGACTCTTCAACGTTAGAAAGTAAAGTAAAACCACAGGGAGCACGTAATTCAATGCAGAGTTTTTTTTCTTGCATCAATTATTTTTCTCATTATTGGCTTCACTGTATTACTTGCTTTGAAGTTTGCATGAATAGCAGCATTCAGTGTGTGTCTTCCCCTCTTCACAGATGAACTCACCACAGGAGGGAGGAAGCCAAACTCTGCACCTTCGTCTACAGCACATAACTACAAGAAGTTCACCTTCTCTGGTGAGTGACGCTCCCTGGCCCGTACATCTCACACTGAGCTTTATATAACTCAGCAGCTGTTTACTCATCGCGTTACTTTGTTTTTCTCAAACTGCTGCATTTATTTAGAGAGTGGTGGTGATGATGAAACTAAAGGTACATTAGTACAGATATGTGTTGAGTTGAATATTATCAGTGCGTAGTTTTGGTGGGTGTTTGTGTGTAGTTTCAACAAGAGATGTGCACACAGTAAACAGTGACAATAGCTGGATATCCCACACAAACGTACAATTCTGGAGGTAGATAATTATCCAGTCTATGCATTACCATATAGTGAGTCGGCAATCAGCAACTATTTTATAAAAAAAGGATTAATCATTGAAGTCATTTTTCATTCAAACATTTAGCAGAAATGCTGTTTTCAGCCTCTCAAATGTGGAGATGTCCTTCTTTCCTCTGTTGTAAATCATATTAAAATGACTTAATATCTTTGGACGGGCAAAACAAGACATTTAAGTACATCACCTTAGACTTTGAGAAACTATTTTCCACTATTTTCTGACATGTTATAGACCAAACTATTAATCTAGAAAATGATCGGCAGATTAATCGATAATGAAAATAAGAGTTAGTTGCAGCCCTACATGAGGTACAGTTTATTTGGTACAACTGTACAATCTAATGCAATCAAATTCAACATCCCCTGAATAAATCCTATATTTGTTGAGCTCAGGGCCTTCTGTTAAAGGGGGTTTCCAATATTTAGTCCAACCCTGTTTACAGTTTATAAGAAATGCCTAGCAATGACTGCAATCCAATACAGAGATACCTAATAAACTGGTAACTCAGTGTATAAATCAGAAAACCTTTATTCGCCCCACAGCGGGGAAATTTACAGCGCTGCAACAGCAAAGGGACAGTGCAGATAAAAGGTTAAGTACAAATGGATAAGTACAAAATATACGTACAAAAAACACAACAACCGTGGTAAGTAAGTGGCAGGTTAATATAATACATTAAGTGAACATGTGAGAGTAATAGTCTAGCAGCCAGTAGTAACAATAATACATAGTAAAAAGAGATATATTGCACATACGTATTGCACGTGATTGTATTGCAAGATTTAGGTTGCATAAACATACACTATGCTCAGTTAAAAGTCATTATTTAAAATGTTTTGGACATAAGTGTAGATTTTGTGTGTGATATTTTAAATAATTATAAGTTAGTCTATGATGCCTCTTTATCGTTTACTGCTTTACAGTCTGGTGTCCAAAAGAAGTATGAAAAGTGTAAAGAAAATCTCATTTCCACTGCAGATGTTGACGACCCCCTGGGTGATCTGCTCGATGGCTTGCTTCCAGATGAAACCAAACCCGAAAATAAATCTAGCGTAAAGCAGGCCAAACGTGACACATCTGCACTGTCTCCCTCAGCATCTCCTATCCTAAAGACTGGAACATGTGAGCCTTTAAATGATCCATCGTTCTTTATTCAAACTTCAAACAAACTAATACTAAAGTACTGTATGTGTATATGTGTGTGCGTGTGTGTGTATTCTTTTTCCAACAGCTAAGGCGGCACAAAAACGAAGTGATCTTACATTTGATGATGAAAAGGATGACCTAATGGATGCACTTGGATTTGACAGCGATAATAAAAGCAATCCCAAGAAAAAAGAGGCTGCGCTTTGGTCCAACAAGGAAAGGTAACAGCTCTGTTCTCACTCTTACTGTTGTCCTTATTTATAGTGCTCAAACAATAAATAATTAGTGCGTCGGGCTTTGGTGTGCAGCTAAAAACAAAGCCGCTCTTTGACAATGAAAGCAACATCTTTTGACATCGGGCATATATATTCGTTTCTACTTTGTTGTGCCTTTAACTGTTTTTTTTGTCGTTGCGAAAATGGCTAACTTTACCTGCCTTTCTTCGTCTCTTCTATCTTTCCTCAGGAGCGAGACCTCTCAGAGACCTCGTACCAAACTAGACGAGATTCTGGAGAGTTTAACTTCTCCTCGTCTTCTGGAGCGACCTCCGACGGGCGAGAGGAAGGACCAGCCCCAAGAGAAGCAGCAACACGAAAAGACGTCGAGTATGAAAGGTAATGGAGCACCGTGGTCTTCTGCCTAGCATAAGTATGAGCAAATACCGTTTTAAAAGCTCATTTTGTACCCATTTACCAGAACCACTTCTAGACGATGACCTCACATTTGGATCCTATCAGCCCACTCTGGGATCCACGCCTGAGGGGCGCCAGTCCCGCAGACAGTCTGTCAGGTATTGCGTGAGGTCCAGTCTTGGTGTTTTACAGTAGGCTTTTTGCCCTGCCATGGTAAACTGAAGACTAGAATTTTTTTCTTATCAGATTTTCTACAGAGGATGCCGGTCCCTTAACCCCGGAGAAGAAACCGAAACCCACCACCCCCACCTCCACACGACACCGCAGCTCAGCTGACTGGCTAGGCCTCAAGACGAACGAAGACCTCACCTTTAAAGAGGGCGACGCCAAAGAGACCAAGACTTCTGCAGAGTCTCCAAAACCTCCCTCCTCTCCTTCATTAGAGAGAAGACCCTCCCTGACTGGTAGTCATGCCACGTCGGCTGCAAAAGTGGCGTCCGACACTCCTGCCGTAACTGATAATACCACCAAACAAACCAAGCCAGAGGTATCTAAAAGCCAGCAGAGAGAAGAGACGGAGGACGATTGGTTAGCAGGAGCGCTGAGCAGGAAGAAGGCTCTGTCGGGGACGAACTCCGAGGCAAGAATGTCCAAGCAGGACGACTCTTTAGGCCTGGGAGAAGAAGTAGACCTGGAGTCGACTGTTAGGTACACAACAAAGGAAATGCAAACAAAAATGAAGTCGGAAGAAGCTGGTTTCTCAGTGCTGAATGATAACTGCTCTTGTTTTCAGTAAACCCGTCGCTTCACAAGCTCCCAGGGGCAGAGAGGACACTCTCGCGTCTGTCAAGGAAACTAGGTAAGATATTTGTTGTGTAAATCCATTAAACCCGTGAAACTGTAAGTGCAATTTCTTTCCTGCTGTGTTTGTCATTCTCCTTTTTGTTTTGCGCAGCAGCACTCTTCTTGGACTGCCCAGCCCCACTGCTCACTCCACTCCTGTCAGAGAGACGAGGACCGAGCAAGGTATTTATCCAACACTCTTCAGTTACATTTTTATAATAAAATAGTGAATGGTGACTTGTCAAAACCACGTCCCTCCCTGGCAATTCTCATCGCATTGCCCCGTTAATTAATCAGTCATCCGGTCATTCTCACAGATTCTGACAAAGTAGGCGCATCATACAGCACGGTGTGAGATTACAAGTCCCACATCTGACACCTCGCTCTACCTTCTTTCACGTCCCGCTCATCTTAGTGAGTCATCAACTCGCATCCTGCTCCACCTCTCGTACTGATACCGTCCCCGCTTGCCCCTCAACTCCACCCCAATCCCCTTCTTTCGTTGCAGAGTATACACCCCCCAAACAGCCTCACCTCCCCTCCACCTTAACATCCTCCTCAGCAACTGATGTTAATGCTAAAGTAGACGTCAGACACACTCTAAATTCGTCTCATCCCTCAGATTGCCCTCCACAATTTACTGGCCCTTTGCTAGTCTCTGCTGCTAGCATTAGCCACACCCAACCCCAGCCTCAATCCCAACCCCACCACCCACCCCCCCATAAGGGATCCGGGGTGCTAAGAGGACCCAGTCAGGCTCCGGATGAAGTCCCGCAACAGCTGCCGCCGCTCATCCCTATCTCTACTATACTGCCTGGCTCAATGTGGTGTAGGTAATCTTGGGGAAATCTGAAGTAGTTTAACACACAGTATTCACCGTGTAATGTGATCAGGTTAATATCATCGTTACTCACGGTTGTTTTCTTTGCAGCTGTTCCACAGCAAAACCAAATGCAAAATGCATCAACTGCTGTCCAACAACAGGTATTCATACTTTTCTGTAATGAAGTTGTCATAATTTAAGTGATCATATATAATGTTTTTTTTTTTTGTTTTTTTTTATAATCCTTTCCATATCTTCTGAAAAGGTGACACTTTCATCAGACATTCTGCAGCAGCTGCTTCTACAACAGCAGGTTAGGAACATAACATGCAGATTTATTCAACACGTGTATCCCCTGGATTGTTCTTGACTTGCTTCCTCTTCTCCTGAAGATGATGCAGTCTCAGTTGCTGGGGATCGGGGGTGTCGTGGATGCAGGGGGCCCGCAGAGAGTCAAAGAGAGAGGACGGCAACCTGGAGATGATCAAGCTTCGCAGGCTATCATCATCCGACTGGAGGGACAGGTGCATTAACGTTGCTGTAGTGATGAAAGGGAAACAAATAATAACTTTCCCTGCTGCTCCAAATTCCCTTCCTACGTATGTGACCTCCGTGTATCTGTACAGCCTGAAACTCCTATGTGTTATTTTCCAGGTGAAGACTCTGCAGCTGGAGCGAGAGCAAAGCCAAATGTTGCTCGGGAGTGTCCAGCAGCGGCATAAACAGGATATGGAGCTCATGGAGAACACACACAAGTAGTTAACCCCCCCCCCCACACACACACACACACACACACACACACAAACATATGTAGGGCAAATGTGCAGCTCCTGTGTACATGTTTAGCATACATTATGCATAATTCCCTGCACTTCAAGCAGCTTACGTGTGTCTGCATGCTTAGCACATGCTTTACGTATTTCTGTGCACGTCCAGGGCTCGTGCGAAGCTACTCGAGGAATCCGCAGCTCAGAGGGAAACTCAAGCGCGACAGGAGTGTGAAGACCTAATGGAACGCCTGGCTGCAGTGACACGATCGGCTGAGCAGGAACGCTCAGAGCTGCAGGCTCAGCACCAGCGCAAACTGACCCAGGCCCAGCAAGACAGAGACCGCGAGGTGGAGAGACTCCGAGACCTCCAGAGGTACAGCGGGGAAGCCTTTTTTATAGTAACAGATTGATTCTATATCAAGTGCTATGACATTTACTCAACAGTTATCAACTCGTGCTGACTGAAAAGTCCTCATTAAAGTAATATACATACAAAAGATCAAAATCAGGGTAAAATAATACTTCCGTTGGCACCACAAGACACGAATAT
The DNA here is from genome assembly GCA_943593645.1 of Bovichtus variegatus. Classification (NCBI taxonomy): domain Eukaryota; kingdom Metazoa; phylum Chordata; class Actinopteri; order Perciformes; family Bovichtidae; genus Bovichtus; species Bovichtus variegatus. The sequence continues at coordinate 711,327 of CALSCE010009453.1, read as the reverse complement.
AGCAATCAACAAAGCTGGTCTACTTTGCTTCATCAAAATGAACAAAAATAAATAAAATGGGTTTTGGACCAATCGGATCACTCGGCTTAATCTTTATATTACATAATGCAGTTTAATCTTCCCGCATATCCAGGGTCTGATTCAACAGGCAGGTTCACCAAGTGACTGTATCTGGATAACCTACCTGAGTAATACCCATAAATCCCTCATATCTGGAACATGAAAAGCAGACCTAACTTATTCGAAAATAACTAAATTATTCAGATAACGTAGCAAAATAAATCGCTAAGTCCCAGACTGAGCATATTATATTTTATGATTAATATATACTTTGAAGTTTAACATATTTGATGTACTTTTCTGTCCTTGCCGTCAAGGAAATCTATCTTGGAGATGAAGAAAGACCACGAGGACCAGGTCAAGAGACTGAAGAAACTAAAGGACGAGGAGATTGACGCAGTTACAAGCGCGACATCACAGACCAGGTTAGAGGTTATCACAGGACGCCTATTTCAAATTATACACACCCCTCTGAATACTAACGGTATGTTTTGTGTGAAATACCCGATATTTCTATACTATACAGTATGTAGCAAAAGCAAACAATGTTTTTTATTCTGCTTTAAAAGTGAGTCTGGAAATGTATATATTCAATACATTTTCTGTATCCATCAAGCAATATTGGTCAGGATTTTAGAGATTTCTACAATATCTACTGTAGTATATCTGCGTTTTCTTCGTCCAGGTCTCTTACAGTGGTGATTGAGCAGATGGAGCAGTTCTCCTCTCGGCTGGGGGATCTCTCTTCTCGGGTGGAGAGCACACATGAACACACGGCTCATGGCCTGGAGCAGGGGGCACGGCACAGAGACGAGCAGCTTCGAAGTATTACAGACACTCACACACATACAGTACACGTGCACACTTTGTACAAATAGGCCAAGACACAAGTTGTCTAATGGCATGCTGTGGTTGGTATCACATTGCAAGTGGGTTAAGGTCATTCCCCTTTAATGCACGTTTCAGTGATGCAGGACCGTCTGGCCCAGCAGCAGAAAGCCATGGCGGAGGAGAGAGCGTACCTCAAGGAAATCATTTCCAGGATGGACACTCAGCTCAACGAGCAGCAGAGACAGCTTGAGAAGGTCAGGGTAAAATCGGACTTTAAAAATAAGGACATAGCAGTACACCACATGTGCATACATAAAGACCTGCAATTAAAACTAATGCTTTTCCCCAAAGAGACTAAAGATAGTATTTTGTTTTTTTATGCCCCAGGAGCGCTGGAAGATGACAGCAGAGCAGGCCAAGGCGGAGTCTACCCAAAGAGGCCTGGAGGGAGAGCGGCATGCCCTTAGTTTGCAGATCAACATGGAAAGAGAGGAGCTGGAGAGAGCCAAGGTGAGCCTGGTGAACATCCACATCTATCTTGATTCCATGTGTGTCCCCAACTTACCTCTCCCGCCGGTATCTGTGTCCATCAGAGTGCACTACTGGAGGAGCAGAAGTCAGTGATGCAGCATTGTGCAGAGGAGAGGAGGAAGCTGGCAGCTGAGTGGGCGCACTTCCACGCCCTGGAGAAGCAGAGGCATGAGAGGGCTGAACGGGACGTCAGCAGTCTCTTGGAGAAGAGAGAGGGCTCCATCATCAGTCTGGCCCAGGTGATCATCTTTTAAGTACAAATGATGTTGTGACTATGTTTACGTCATTAAATATAATGGGGATAAACTCAAAAAGGAAATGTTTTAGTTCCCCTGGACCCAAAAGGACAAAAATATATCCTATCTTCTGTTTTTTTTTTTTCTTGTAGCAACAAGCTGACTTGAAGCTTCTCACTGCAGAGCTGAAACAAAGGGAGATGGCTGTGTCACAGGAGAGAGACACTCTGGAACGACTAAGAGAAGAACTGGACAGCGAGAAAGAGAGAATAAGCAGCACAGCCCTGAGACTCAAGACACGGGCCCAGGAGGTGGAGGCCTTCAGCAAGGTAAAGTCACACCACCTCTACCTGTAGTGCAGAAAAAATGTGTTCTACATCTGACTTTTAACCACGCTATGCTCTTTGCAGCTCGCTGCAGAGAAGTTTGAGGAAGGAGAACGAGCGTTGCAGGAGGCAAAACGTGTGGAGACTGAGCACGAGGAAAGGCTCAGAAATATCCATACCCAGACAGAGCGACTGAGGCAGCAAGAGCAACGAATCCTTCAGGTGTGTCACACAGAGCTCTATAAGCTCTTCTGATTTATAGAACAATATGAACCGCTCATAAATAGTATCTCAAAACTGTCACAGGAGCGAATGCGGTTAAGTCATCTGCAGAAGGACACCGAGAGGCTGAGACAAGACGCTCCAACCGCTTTCACACAAATGATTCCACCCATTTTACCAGGTGAGGTCAATTCTGGTTAAGTTTTCATTAAGAAGTAAATATTCAAAACAAGTTCATAAAGTAGAATATGGTTTTATCTTTATCCTTAGATGCCGGTTCAGTGTTGCCAAACCCAGAATCAACTCTGCATTTTCCACCTCCTACTTCGTTGGCCAGCTCTCAGGCCATGACTCTTCAGGCCAGTCTGGCTCTGTGGAAGTACACTGCAGAAAAGGTAAGTGGAGACACTTTATTCTGAAGGAATAGAAAAGCTTTAAGTCATACAACTAGTGACTTCAAACTTACATTGTGGTTCCCAAGTGTTCCAAAAAAAAAAAAAAAACACTTTCATGATTATTGCATGACCTAGCACCATTTAATAGCAATTTGATATTGCAGGTAATAGATATACTTAATTATTGTAAAGTGTACGAGTGGTTGTCAGTTATCACAACAGTACATAAACACACCACCATCTGTCGTCCAAGAGTTGAGTTGCAATAATGACATGTGAATAATCATGTAAGTGTTTCTAGTCCTAAACAGCAGCAGTCTTCAACCTTTTTGCACCACAGGCCAGTTTCATAGAAGACAGGACCAGGGGGCATTACAAAACACAATCTAATTACATATGTAAATGTGAGCACCATTTTATATTGTGCACATTATATTGTAATATATAATACATAAAAATTTTATTAAATATTAAACAAGTTTTATTCTCCATGTACCAAATTAGCCACAGCCCACTGGTTGGGTACCCTGCTAAACACTTTGAAAGCCAAAACTCTTTGGTGCAGGACAGACGTTAGTCATTACCACTCATTTTGTCCAAAGAGACTTAAGGGCAAACAATCGAGTCTTGCAAGTACATTAGCTTCATTACATTTAAGGCTTCAGATTCCCTAAAGAAAAACTCAAAACAAGGCAATTTTAGTAGAGTTTAGTTTTTAATGTCAATATGAAAGGGAAACACTTTTATTAGGAACAAGTCTTTAAACATTTCCAACAATTTAACATTTGTTCCCAATGACCTTCTCCTCCTCCACAGGACCGTGAATACCTCCAAGAAGAGCAGATCTTCTTAGAGAATTTGAAGAAGAAATCTTACAGATCACCTTTCAACACAGATTGAACATGATGGGTGCTCCCAGAAGGAGTTACTTAAAATGTGCCATCATACTTGATTTTTATACATACAATGTCATTAAAAACATGTTTAAAAGCAAACATTGCATTTCATTTGTGTACCAACAAATCTGTGGCATCAAGACTTCTGGATCAAGCTCAAGCTGTTGTGTCCGCTTTTCCAGTAACATGATCTGCAAGTTAGAAAAACATTTTTACATTAATACAAACTATAATCAGCCAAATATATAGTAGTCCTGTATCTGCAGTCAAGCCTCAGGTTACCATAAGTCAACACTTTAAGTTCAGACAGGGATAACTTTTATCATCACTGGCTTGACTTGAAGCATCATGAGTCAGTCTTGCATTTACCTGATCAACAATTTCTCAGCACCCATGGGTCGGCCTATAGTCACATGTTGCAGATTGACCAAACCTGTAGGGAGACATTTTACATCTAGCTCATCAAGTGTTCACATTATGCACACCAAAAACTAAAAAAAGGTTAAACAACATTTCTCAGAACAGCTTTTGCTCGTCAGTTATCGCATCAGACGGCACTTCCTATGCAGCAGTTATCATCACAGAGTCAGTGGCAGCATGATCACAAGCAGCAGCGTGGCGCGTGCACACACCTTTTCACCAGGCCTCATTTTCTCAAGTGTTGTCTCAAGTGGGACCGACCTGAACCTGTAACGAGACACTTTATTAGTGATAGATCAGCAGCACGTGCGTGACCACACAGTATAAGTATGCAGCTAGTCAGATACCATTAGTTACAACACTTGTTATTTCAGACAGGGATAACAAACTCATCATATGCACCGCAGAAAGTCAGGAACTAGAAATCACAACCATTTATAGTCAGTTTTACCTTCATTGCAATGAAGGACTTCGCCTTTGTTAGCAGGAAGATAAGTCTCATTCCATAATCAGGAAAGCTGCCTGTGAAGTAAAAATGAAACAGATTAGTCATGTCTTCTTTAATTAAGAAATCAGGACATGAGCTCGTGACCAGAGGAAGGCCACGTGCATGCACGTCCCTCAGAGTTAAAACAAGACAAAGTAATAAGTTAACTTACATCCATGTTATGCTACACGTCAGTGGATTTAATGCATGGTCACTGGTTTTCCAATATCCAGCTACTTAAAACACTTAACTTTAGCCCAACATTGTCTTCATGCACGTGTTAGCCGAACTTAAAGATAGCTAACAGCTAGCACGCTAACACAATTCACAGTAAAGCGCCTCCAGACTTCCTCACACTTAAGTCTCAATAACTACTCATTAATATTACCTGTTCACGGAGGCTGATATGCAGTAACGTCCATATTTAGACGTAAACGCATCACTACATGTGAGGACCGCATGCTGCAGAGCTGTTGCTTCCACGGAGCCAGAGGAAGAGATCAAGAACGGAAGTCTCGCGTGGTCACGCTTTTATATGTTGGGAACGTCACATCCCACGTGATTATTGACTGGGTGTGGTAAAAGTTTGGACTATTCCATAAATGGACTCAGCACTAATTAAGCCATAATATTACAACAGATATATATGACATAAAGAATTATAAAAACTGTAATTATCATAAGAATAAAAAATAAAAAAAACACATGCAGCAAACATACAACATACATCTGACTGATAATGTGGAAAGCAAATAAAGTTTCAGAGTACACTAGTACACTAGTGTGCCTTCAACCATCAAACTTTTATATTGTCTCCTTAGAAAGATGACAGAACAGAGAATAATGTATTACTTTGCTATTGTTAGGCTCAGTGTTCAACAAACTAGTAGTCATAAATATGTCATACAATCAAACCTCTATAGACGGATTGACCGGCATCCTATCAGTGATATAATAAACAGGATTGCTCTCATTCAAGGTGAAAGAGAGTCCTGCAAAGCCCACCAGCAAATGTGTTATATAACTGAGGCTGATAATTGAGATCACATTCAAGAAATGATCTGGAAATCTCTTCTGGAGGACGTTTAGGGGGCATAGACTGCCAGTGTATCTAAATATTTAATAGACAAATTATGTGATGGAAGATTTGATTTAAAAAAAAGCTGAGCAACATAACAATAGAGGGGGATTCATTTGTTTCACAAATGAAAGATGCCAAGTCAAAAGCATTTGAGTACTTAGGCTACCTCTTCAGTTAGAGTTTATTACACAAACAGGGAAGCAGCTCTAAGAGGTAAGTGGGTAAGTGGACTTTGAGTTAAGATTGGTTAAAAATGATCCTTCCCGCTCAGAAATGTGAATGTTATCAGAAATTTGATTCTCATCATTGTTATTTTAGAAAACAAAATATTCTCTGTCATGTAATTTATCCAGGCCAGAAGAAGGGTAGATGTGTGGGAGTCAAGCCAAATACATCTTTTGGAAGACAATATAACCTATAGTTCACTTTAGAATTTATAATTGAATTGTATAGGCCTGTTTGGTGACTTGTGCTCTACATAGCCTTGTATGTTAAATATGCCTAAGCAGAGGCTTGAGATACTGTCGGTGATCTGGCTCCCTGTGTGTTTCCTCAGGACCACATGCTTAGCCTTCAACATTAACGCACATCTTTTTGTTCTATTATCTCTGTACAATGCAAGTTCTTTTTTGTTCTCAATACTATCAACCTTTGCACGTCCCCCTAAAATGTATTTTTTCACACTCCTGGTGAGCTCATTTTCAACAGAAACATTATAGCTACGTAGCCTTTAAAAAAAAAAAAGAAAAAAAAGCCTAATAGTGTTTAACATTTTTATTGCATTTTTTTTTTTATTCTACATTTATGTTTCTTGTCTGTGCACCAATACACCAAAGCAAATTCCTTCTATGTGAAAATCTACTTGGCAATACGTTGTGATTCTAATTCGGGTTCAGGACAGTCAGCTGAGCGCTCCTCCAGCTCCTCCAGCTCCTCCAGCTCCATCACTGCCATCCCTCTTCCAGTCACTAGGGAGAGACTCTGAACTAGGAAAGCTGCTGTTACCACAGTCAATAGGATAGGAGCAGAGTCTGCACCGCCATCCGCACACCGGCCTGCGGGACGCGTCGCTCTCTCCGCCCGGGATGGAGAAAGACGCCTCTGAACTGGACCCGACCCGCCAGCGGAACGGGGTGGTGTGCGTGCTGTACGGGGAGTTCACCGACACGCTCGACGACAGGGTCCGGTACTCGGTGAGTTTGACGGAGAGCGTCCTGACCATCCAGAGAATCACCTCGTCACCCGGCCGGACTAAGGTGGTTTTTAACTTGACTGACTGTGTCGGCTGCCGGGCGCACAGAGGGCCGGACAGCGCGGACGTCGGCGCCTACTTTACAACCTATTTCTACCCGTTCAAGAGGCGCTGGATGAGCGCCGGAGTGGCCCGGCAGAGAGTGGAGCAGTGCTTTCGGGTCGCGCTGGTCCAGGACCCGCTCGCCAACCTCCAGGAGGCTGAGAGGTGGGCTCGTGCCATCAGAGATGCCTCTGTGCTGCAGGCTCCCCGGAGAGAAGGTGAGCAGTGAGGAAGAGGGGTCAGTTTGAAGCTTTAGAAAATGAACATGCAACTTTATATAAATCACGAGGCATGTATGTAACAAAAGGAGAATGAATATTATTTATTATTTTGATGTGAGTATGATAAAACACCACCAAACAACACATCATGACTTGTCATTCTAGTAAGCTCACTTTTTTTTTTACATGACAAAAGTCTTATGAAGTGAACCTTTTGAGGGAAACTGATCTGACTCTCAAAAGTCACACATGAAACCTCAGCCACAGTACACCTTTGTGCTGCCTAAAAGACAGGTTTGGCAGGGAGGATGCACACATTCCGCCTGCTCTCAATAACCTGCTCTACCTGCCGTGAAAGGTGATCCGCCTGCCAGCAGCAATTACAGCTGCCTCATTCATACAAGCCGCCCATGAGAGGTGCTGGTTGTGGATGTGCAGCGTGCTATAATCACACACTCACAAAACTGATTACTTAAATAGTTAGATTTTTCTACTGATCCTCTGTCAGCAGAGAGTGCAGCCGCTGCTCAGCCTTCATTATTCCCGCTCAGTAAATTCCCACTGAGAGTTTATTGTTGACGGTTGGAGAAATCACATCAAAACAAAGCCTGTTTTTTGTCCTGCTTTTGCAACAGCTACGTCTAATTAGGTCTTGTCATGTCTCGTTCTGTTTTAAAATGCAGACTGTCCTCAGGTTCCTTTGTCTTCCAATCTCATTAGCTTCCCCGTGCTCCATCCTGGTACACAATGAGACAGTCATTAACATGAATACCATATGAGAAGTGTGTATGCAGCTAATTACCCCTGTCACTCATTTGGGGGGGAAAGTGGTGATACTTGATGAAACAAAGCTGTTTGAGTCCCAAAATGGTTTATAATTTTGGGAACACATTCAGAATGTGCTATGTCAGGTCAGATAATATCCTTTTACTCGTATAGAAATATTTAGCAGTTTAAATATAAAGCAGGCATGCTCTCCTGGGCACGTTCAAAGAGGAAGCGGATATTTGATTTGACAGTGACTAATTTGGAATGCTGGTTTCAGAAGATGGAGGCGAGTTAGTAGCGGGATAAGGAATAAGCCTGCAGGTGTACACTGCAAACAGGTGAATACATAGAGAATGGACTCCTGTGTGAAGAGGAACATCACCTCCCTCTGGTCTGCAGCCAGCAGGAGTTTGGGTTTCAGCCCTGTATGCCAGGCAGGCAGGCAGGCAGATGGTAACCTGAGAGGTAACTGGGCGACCCCCCTCTGTCGATGTCCTCTCTCTGGACTCATCAAAGAGCTCCAGCTTGGGAGGTTTTCAAATCGCACATCGTACTAATGAACCGACTCAGGCATCTTACAGTGCTCTAACATGGGCTCTCTTCCCCAGATTTATTTTTTTGCCTCTTTTGAACACAGCGTCTCAGTGATGATGTGATCATATTATTATTTTATAAGCTTGTTTTAGCATTCCACATCCAGGCCAGCCAATAATACAGTATTTAACAGAATATGATATGTGATTTAAATGAGTAATGTTGTGGTAATAGACACAGCAGAATTGGTGCTTTACTGCCTTGTCAGGGAGGATGTATGAAGGTCAGTGTGATTTACTAATCCCTTATTTACCCACTAAGTTAATTGCGTGTCATCTCATCTGGTATTGCAGATGGAAAGCTTGGATTAAAAGTGCAATCGCAGCGCGAGATTAGTATTTAGTCACAGAGGTATCACCGTGACACAATTTCACTGAAGTATAAAGTGGATAAACATGGAATTTAACATGCAAAGGGATAGTTTACAATGAGGTTGTAACTCTACTAATTTATTCTAGTTTAGTTTGGGCGATGGCACCAATACTCTCACTGGGTTTTTACTCTCACGCCAGGTTCATTGGAATGAATGAGCCGCAGATAATGAAGTGCATATGATATAGTCTTGCACAGGCTAATGGTCTGCCACAGTATTGCCCCTGCTTAGACGATCCACGGTGAGTTTGCATGCAGAGGAAGGAGATGATGGTTACTTGCTTTGACTTTTTCAACTAGTGTCTGCCTTCATTGCCACTGGCTGTATCCTTACAGATTTGAAGGTATAGGCCTAATATTTGATATTTCCTTATTACAATGTTTTAAAAACGACCACACCTGTGTTATATGTTGTTGAGTTGTGCACTTTATACCAAATGTTTCCAACAATTTTCAAACCGAGACAAAATCTGTCATTTTAATCAAGGTACCTGTTTCATTTGGTCGCCTATGGTACCTTTGCGCTTGCATCAGCGCTGTGGTTGTCTGCCAGAAGTTGTCATGAATTGACTTTTTATCCATTTTCTAAGCCACATTTGTCTTTTTTTGTCTGTTTTAACTACATATTTTAACCAGATGAAGGATTTGAGTCATTGGTCGTCTGGATCTTAAGTTATCAGAGAAACAAGCTGATCAAACGTTAGAGGCAACCTCGGCTCGCAGCCCCTCCCCGACGCCCACCGTCCGCTGAACTGCATTGGAGAAACTCAGATTTTTAACGTTAGATTCCTCTATTTGTGTGTTTTACCGGTTTTAATCACCAGGTCCGTCTGTTTTGGAGAGGATGAGACCTCCCTGGATAATTCGGCGAAGTTGACAGCAATGGCCCCCGTAGCAGAAGTTTACATATTGTGCGTTTAACATTTATTCATTGGAAAATGTGACATTCTTTTGATTCCTTTTGTGCCACAGTGTTATAAAGGCATTGTGGATTGTCTTGATTTCCCCAAAACTTCTGTGTCTGACCCCAGTGCACCCTTAATAAAAAATTTAAATTACTACGAGCCATACAAGTGCAATTGTGAGCATGAACCTTGCTCCGACTGGGGTACGCAAAGGGGAAGCAAAGGATGAAAGAGCTGCGGTCTGCAGGGTCAGGTGTGTGTCGGTCACTGTGTGATCTCTCCTCCCTCGGGCCGCGCTGAAGCCGCCGCAGCCTCCTCAGTGAACGAGACAAGGGCTAAAATGCGTCACCAGACGACCTCTCACCCCGACCAACGTCTCGGTCCCTCCTGAGCCTTCGTCTCCTACTCAGTGACACGCGGATGTGATGGCCTGTCAACACCCCCCCCCCCCCCTTCCCCACCACCCGCCTGGTGATGCCTCAGTGGGCAGTTGTGTTTAGACCTCTTCCTCTCCTCTCCTGCAAACACTCACACAACCTTGGAATTTAGCTTGTTTGCAGAAACGTCAGTCCACATATTTGTTGAACGGTGTCATGGTTTAACAAATCCCACCTGTGCTGCATTAAGAGATACTGAAGGCATCTTTTTTTTTTGTTGTTGTACTGTTTTAACGATCAGCGTGGCGATACACTTTATACACAACGTGGCATCGAGATGATAACTCTTCTCCATCAGCTCAGCACTTGTCACCACTGTCACATCCCGGCTGCCTGTGTGAGTGTTTACCAGCTTGCACCTTGTGAAATACACACACTGCAGTTGAAAGTGTGTTTGCCAGATTTCACATTCACCCTCATACCTCATAGCTTGCTTCTATCTTCCTGTCCCCCCCCACACACACACAGAGTATGGGACACACACACACACAGACATTGGGTGTGGCACATTGCGTCAAAGATCAAAGGTGAAGGTCACTGTGGTCCCACATTCGTCCCATTATCGTGACCACGACGTCTCAATAATCAGAAATGATCTCGAGATGGATTTTGATTGAATTGTTATTTTGTTTCTTCATTACAGTACAAAGAAAAAGGTTCTATCAGAATTGTTATTTGATAAATTCCCTTACATGTAAAGAATAACGCAGCATTGGTCTGAAGGTGTAGCATGATATTCAGGCTGAATTGCTATTTTTCACTTCAGAATATTGAATGCATTATTCCGTTTGAATCTTCAGAGATGTGTGCTGTGATTCAGAGACCTGGATCCATGGAGGCTACTGAAGGGGCTTGACAAGACATATATGTAAAATTGATTATTATGGATATGCAGCTCAGCACACTTGAGTGCAAAACCTGATTCTAATCTCGCTCTTTCACCCTCAAAAGCCAGTTTCTACTATATTCTGGAAGTGTAAAAAGGACCTTTTGTGTCTGAAAGCCGCATTGTGCTCTGATACAAAACAATGGTAACCCTGTGTGAGTGAACAGAGGCAGAGTTCGGCACGTACCTGTGTGTTTTCACACTCTGTCCTCACTCTTCCTGGCGGGTTTGCGCCTTTTCCTAGGAGTTATTTTTGTACCTCCACCGAGTCCTATCATCGCAGGCCAAATGAGGTAGAGGGCGGCAGTGGCGGCATCAGTGCAGCACAGGCCACAGGACTGGAAGTTGAGGCTCAGACAGCTCAGAGTCACAACAAGGCGTCAGGCCTCTCACTGCATCTCTCTTCACTAATTTACATGACGAGCAAAAAGTTGGTGGAATTTAACCCACCATCGCTTTTTGTGCTTCTGGTAATTTTGTCTGCCTGATACCAAGGCCAGCATCACCTGCAGACAAATAATTAGGATGGAAATTGATACTCACAAGTTTCTGTCCTCCACACCCCAAAATGGATTGGATTTTTTTGTCCTCTCCGATTCATCTGATATGGTCCGTGTCTGCTATGAAGGTCAAGGGCATCGTTGGAACAAATAACTCATTACTCTTTGAAAAGTAATGTAATCGCTATTTATGCACGGAGATAATTTAATAGGTCTACATTTCATTACAAGCATTTAGCAGGTGTTATACAACCACTACTCAACTACTTGAGATACAGCCACCACCATATCAAATCAATTTGACCTCACAGACTTAAAAAAAATTATAATTTGCCCCCTTTTCCCTTCACACAATATAACATTTTGAGAAATACTTTAATTAGGTCTCTTCCTGAGAGTTGAATGAGAATTACTGTCTTGTTTGATTGAAGCTACAGCTTGCATCCGGGCATTTTAGCAAAGCATAAAGATTTCATTTAAGTGTAAAACGACAATTTGCTGTTTTGTGGGGGTTGTGTGTTGGACTATTGCCTGGCTGGGACCCGTAACTTCCTGGAGTCTCCACTGTTTGCCTGGCAGCTGCTTCTGGATCAAACAAACGAGATGTAACGTGTTAATTAGTGAGTTTTTGGTGGATTGTCTTACCTTTGGATATAACCAAGCTCGTGGTTCCCCTGTTTCAAGTCTCAGTGCTAAACTAAGCTACCTGGCAACATGTCAAACTATTCCTTTAAAAGTGGAACACAATTCCCGCTTCTCCTCGAGCGAGACGCTTCATAACCCCTGGGTAACGAAGTGCAGTCACACCATTACTCTGTCTTCCCTTGAGAGAAGTAAGCAACAGGAGGTTTTTCTCATGGGGATTAATAAAATGTCACAGAACTGCTATTAATAATCGGTATGAGAAGCACCTGTGAGCCCTCTCTCCTTGAAGAAAGCTGCACGCCACATTAACATTAACCACCTCAATGCTGCCACAGCCTCTGACTTTACACTTTCATGCTCTTTTCCCCCCTTCAGGGACAAGCCTGTCCTTATACATTCTTTTAAATATTTGATCGTGCATAAAAAGACCTCGTCTTGTGTTCTCGCTTCGTCTCTTCCTCCCGCCTTTAGCTCACGCCCACGTCTCTCTGTCTCCCGTCTCAGGTGTGGTGTATGCCGAGGTGCGTCGACCCTGCAGAGTCATGATTCTGGTGAATCCTCACAGCGGTCGCGGCCAGGCTCTGCAGCTCTTTACTGGCCACGTGCAGGGCATGCTCACTCAGGCCGCTGTTCCTTACACGCTCGTCATCACAGGTCAGTAGTGTTCATACACAGACAGGTCTTTATTGTCCATGTATTCAGCTGACGCTCTTCTCAAAGTCACCCTGCCATGACATAAAGTCAGCCTCCGTGTTGGACAATTAGGCTAAGAGGTCAAATAAATATGCAAATGAGGCATTGTCTTGTTGAATATTGGCTAACGTGAATACATCTCCAGAACAGAAATCTGAGCTTTGAATAAAGCCACGATCAAAACTCTTGTTTCACTTTGTTGACATTTTAGAGTCAAATGTTTTTACAGAGTGAATGTTGGATGTTGGATGTCAATAAGAAAATACATTTTTTGCCAAGTTTTTAGGAATAAAATGTGATATAAATCAGGCTATGAAGGATATGTGATCAAACTCCTCAGTAAAAATGTTCAGAATATACGAATATAAATGACGAATGAAATGTATGTTTAATTATCAAAATGCTATCTTTAGGCAAATTTAGGATAAAATCTACAGATGCAAATACACAACGTGTAGAAAAATAGAGACCTAAATGTGTGTTTCAGATGTTTACTTTCCTCTAGTCTGAAAGAAGACGTTATGGAAGCAAAATAGCACAAAATTGACCAGTGCATGAAAATCAACGTTTTTGCCTGTAGTGTCTCACCATCAACAAACTTTTATTTTCTGAAGCAATTCCACTCTCTGCAGTTATGATGCATTATTTGTGTCATACTTTCACAGGCCACATCAGCAGGCACCAGAGCACTGATACACATTCAATATTCGTTTCAGTCGCCCCAGCTGCTCCACATTCTGTATGAGCTGGTGGCTTTTTGTGACGTTTAACAGTGCCATGTGTTGCGTACTGTCACCAGAGGCTCTGAACTTCAAGTGACCTCTTCCTGAATACCAAGGAGCTGCTGGGAGACAGGGGAAGGCTTAAATGTCAAAAGAAAAGAAATCATTCACAGTGCATCGTTTATTCTTTCACTCTTACGCACCCTGCACGTCAACCCCAACCCTGGTTGGCAGAATTTAACAGGTAAGAATTAGCAGTCTCCTCCAGCGTCAGCTTGGCGGTGCATCGGCTGAATATCTGATATTTCTCAAAGTGAGATTGAATATGACAGCAAAGACAGAGGAAAAGGAGGAAGAAACTGTGTTTGTGAGTGTTTGTTTATTTGAGAAAGAGTGCTGATGCGCATGCAGGCTCTTTGTGCCGACTCCTGGGACTTAAAGGAAGGTCAGCAGCTGGATGGTGATGAAAAAAGACAGAGTAATTACTGACGTCGACCCAGGCTGAGCAGAGCGGAGAAGGAGGGGGGGAGAATATGGGTCGCTGAGGGCCTTCAGTGGTGGGATACGGTAGCCAGTCATAAGCGACCATGAGTGGATTAACTGGCACAACCCATTTATCCAGCACGCAGCTCCTTGATGAATGTATCACACAGCATTCGCCCGAGGAAGGACAAGTAGCAGTGGAGGCGCCTCTTGTGTCAGCATGTACCTTTTACATACTGTATGAAGCATCCAGTGTGCCAAGCGTCATCTTAACCCTGAATCCCCTCAGAAGAAGGCAGTACAGTGTGACACAAGGAGGAAAATGGTGGATTTAAAGTGAAACAACTGGAATTTACCCGACATTACATCACATTTAATTTAGCCGACGCTTTTGTCCAAAGCGACTTACAATAAGTGCAAACCACCATGAGGATACTAAGTCAAAACAGCAAGAATCTTGCAAGTACATTAGCTTCAAATAAGCCGAACAAATTTAAGTGCTACATTCAGAAATGCAATTATTTTTTTTATTGTAGTCTGTTACATTTACTGAAACAAAATATGTCACGAAATTACAGTTAGCGTTTAAAATGTCGGGGATTACAAAGGGGTTACATCCGAACATAGTATATTTGGTAAAACGCTTATATGTAGAATATAACATATTGCTTTGCATCTTTTTGCTGTGCAGGGATGATTTCTTTTGCCAACGCGGGTCAGCAAAGCAGTTTGGACAAATTTGAGCGCAACAACGTCAAGGAGCTGATAAATTTTGAGCGTTGTTTTTGATTGGTTCTCTTGTTTGCATGTGCGACACCTCTTGTCCGCCATGCCTGCGACCAGCCACCCACGCCAAGGTGGGTTTGCCATGTTGTCAGACAAGAACGCTGAAAATTCAACAATATTTTCCTTCGGAAATCAGAAAAGGGCTCTAACATTACTGTACAATGTAAAGCTTGTTTAGGACTTTTCAGCTTAATTGCCCAATTTAAATATTTGTAAGAAAAGTAATGAAAAAGTACACTACTTTGATGACGTAATTACAGTTATTGCATGAATTATTACATTTCTACCTGGGTAACTAGCAATCTGTAACCTATTACATTTCAAAAGCATCCTTCCCAACACTGATGAACCACAAGCCGCCCCGTCATCAGGGTTTAGGTTGAGGTGTGTGTCCCCTTCGAAAAGGAAGTGGCTGGGACGTAAAGCATCAGCCCGAGCTCCGGCAGGTTTAAAGTGCTGAGTCAGCTGTGCAGTGCAGTTACTCCCTAACTGCCTTGGCCTGTCAACACAGCACTGCATCACCGCTTTCAGCCTCCACACGGAGAACAAACAGCAACAACACGGGGAGAACCGGCAGGTATAGAGAGGCCTAGGGGAGTGTAAGGGGGGAGACAGGTAGAGGTCAAGCAAAGTGAAGGGGAAGGAGAGGGCAGTTGTTTTTGTTTCAGTTCTGTCCTCGATCAATACTTGAGCTGGAGCGGAAAAAATATTTCCCTCATGATGGCAGTGCATCAATACTTGGCTAACTTCTTTGCTGTCTGCTTCTTTCCTCTATCTCTCTAAAGCTCCCTCTTCCACACACACACACACACACACATGCACGTACGCACACACACACACACGCACACACACCACTACTCTGGGGAGTCTCGGCTGGTAGGACTGTAGACTTTAATGCTGGCGGGATGAGCCCCTGCAGAGGGACCCACTCAAGGACGCTGCCAATAAAACTAGGCTGAACAAATAGCTCAGGCTTCCGCCGGCACATTAACAAACACTCACTTGCAAACACACGCACACGCACGCACACACACACACGCACACACAGACACACACATACTGAACATATGCATCCAGCGAATGCACATACACACGATATTTGTCAGTCACAGATGTTGCAGGGCGGCTAAGCTGCCTTGGAGCTGTTGAGTAGCCGCTGGATGGGCTAATGTGATATGTTTGGCCTGATAAGGGGAAATTGAATCTCTTTTCTGCCTAATCTCCCTGACACCACCCCCGAGGCTGGCGATGAAGGCTTTTTTCTTTGCCCTTGCCCTTGTTTTTATTTTTTGTTTGTCTGACACATTTTTCTGTTTCATTTTTCTCTTTCTTCCGCCTGTTTCCCCCTTCAGAGCACCAGAACCATGCACGGGAGCTTGTGAGGAAGGCGGACCTGTCACAATGTGACGCCTTGGTTATCATGTCTGGAGATGGGCTGCTGTTTGAGGTGCTTTGACTTTACCCAGCCCATTGTGATACAATAATCAATATAGAAGACGTACAATGCAACGCAATGTAAAATGAAATACAATACACATCGTTATATGTTTTTCCTTAAAAATTATGATTTAACATGTTTAATTATTTGATTAATTTATTGTTTTATTGATACAGTCAATACAAACTAGAAAAGGAAATACATATAACATTTGAGCATTATACCTGCACATCTTTTTTAATATCTATTTGTACTATATTTATTATATATTTGTTATTTTTCCTAGTATTTTTAAAAACCCTTGTTTTTAATACTTATACACCGTGGTCTGAGAGAAACGACATTTTCATCCTCTATATGTCTTGTACATATGGCAGAATTCAATTTAAATAAAGTGAAAT
This sequence comes from Bovichtus variegatus, assembly GCA_943593645.1. Lineage (NCBI taxonomy): Eukaryota > Metazoa > Chordata > Actinopteri > Perciformes > Bovichtidae > Bovichtus > Bovichtus variegatus. The sequence goes on along the minus strand of CALSCE010009453.1, from coordinate 694,697 downwards.
TGAAATTTTTTTGCTTGATTTGTTCTCTATTTGAGCACGTTAAATCTGCCACTTAATCAATCAATCACAGATGACAATTATATAAACTCTCTCACCCCTGTTTCTATTTTTAGCACTTTTTTCAGAATAATCCTGGAAAAATGTAATTTGTTCTCAAATGACAAAAGCCCCACTGCCTGTGATTCGAGCACCTACTATCTCTGCAGTCATTGATTAACACTCCTTCTGTAAATGCTTCACTGTAATTATTTTTTTTCTTTTTAAATGATGACAGACAACATTTAAAATAAGTAGTTCATTGTGTGGATTATTTCCTGCTCTGCGCTATTATGATTACATACATCTTGACCCATGATGGGTCCCTGGTAATACCATGCTTGACCGACGAACAGCTGTAGCTATCAAAGAAACATTTTCTTTAAACTTTTAGTCACACACAGACACTACTTTCTATTGAGGACCAAGATCTGATTCTGTTTCTGTTTGCTCTTGTTCATCCAGGTGATCAATGGCCTGATGGAGCGAGAGGACTGGCAAGAGGCCATTCAGACCCCTCTGGGTATTCTACCAGGTGGCTCAGGCAACGCCCTGGCTACCTCTGTCCATCACTACTCACAGTGAGTCAGCCCATTAATGAGTCATTTAAATTCATGGACTAACAGTACAGCAGAACAACCTTCCTCAGCCCAAAAAAATAAAAGGATTCATCTCCTTTCGGTGTAATTATGCCAAAGGCTGACTGGGCACATCATTCTTCAGGAGAGGGGAGACAGCGGAGCGGACTGGAACTGCTTTGCTGTGCAGCAGAGGTCATTTCAGGTTGCTGATAACTCTCAAAGGAATGATGTAATGGCTTTAGAAACTTCCACATTATGAGTGATTATAGTCCAGAATGCAGCTGTGGAACCAGTCGACCCAACACATGTCCAGGGTGTCATCTCCATCTGCTGGTTGGCTGTGGGCACAACATCAAAGAAGACAGGAATATATCATTTGTCACCCCGAGGTGTTCACGTGTGCTCTCCTACAAGCTGCAGGAGTGGGCAGAGCTGTAGCCAGGATTTTAAGAATTCTGTCTCCAAGTGGCCCCCTCCATTCGCCAAATAAGTGTCACAGCAACAGTAATTGATAGCTAGGGTTGGGTACCATTCCCCTTTGAACTGGTACAAATGACCTGTACCCAACGGGACCTTTTTTTGGTACTTTACTCTCTCTGTAATGACAACAATCTAGTTTCAGTTGTTTAAAATAAGTCCAACTTTCTAAATTTAATCATTGCTATTAGTTAGAACATTTTGTTATTTATTTAGAACCTTTTGCACGCCACACAAAATAAAAGCTCTTCCTTCCTCCCCCTCCCCTCCCAAACCTCCAGCCTGTCTGTCACTCACCAGGGTATAGCGTGAGAACGCTGTCGTGTGGGTCTCGCAGGAAGCACACGTGGGAGGTGTTGACCCTGGCCAGCTTTACATTTTGCGTGACAAATTTTGCAGCGAGTGTTGTCTACGTAGGGTTTCGGAAAGTCTAACCACACTCACGGCTCGCCACAAGCTGCCGGGGTGACGTTGTCTCGCTCTCTCTCTTTCTTTGCCAGGCCACTTACGTGTGGTGCGGCAGGGGCTCATACTATTTTACCGAGATGTGCTCTCAAGTACTGAAATTTGGAATAGATTGATTTAACTTGAAACGGTACTCGGTAGTTCCGACGCAATTTGGTCGGTACCATTAAAAGTACAGAGTTTGTTACCCAACCCTAGTGATAACACTCTCCCATGAGGTTTTGTCATGCCAATCTTGGAACTCATGAGCTCTCAGTCTGACGACGATAAGCCTCTGGAGACAAGGGGCAATATTTCTGGAGTTCCGGTGTAGCCAGTGGATATCCGGGCCAAGATTTCCTTTTCAGTTGGCTGCTCATTGTTTTTCAGTCCAATTAGCAACTTCAGACACGAGTATGGAGTTGGAGTTGAGAGACCGCATTGTTTCACAAGTAACCAGTTTACAAGAAAATTTTATTGCCGATAGGTTCCGAGATTGCATTTCGGCCAATGCATTCCGCCTTTTTTGATCTCCACACAGATTGTTTAAACCAATGGTTGAATTGCATTCAACCAAAGCCTGCTCAGAAGTGATTGGTCAATACAACTCGGACTACAAATGGAAACCAGAACGCCTCAGACGCTAAAATCTTGTTTCGTTGCCTACAGATCTGCAGTCATATGCAGAGTCTGTTTATAGAGATTGGTGTGATGCTGATTGTTTCTAACCCCTGATGTGTGTAACCATCTCTCAGATCGCCTCCAGCGTGGAACGAGGAGCTACTGTTGAGCTGTGGCTTCATACTGTGCAAAGGTCTGGTTGGCTCCATGGACCTGGTGTCGATCCACCTGGCCTCTCGGAAGCGCCTCTTCTCCTTCCTCTCCCTGGCCTGGGGCTTTGTGGCCGATGTCGACATCGAGAGCGAGAAGTATCGGCACGTTGGAGCGATCCGCTTCCTGATGGGCACCTTGGTGCGTCTGGCCTCCCTCAGAGTCTACCAGGGCAGATTGGCATATCTGCCTGTAAGGGAGGCACCAAAACTTCCAAAAGGGAGCATCAAGGCTAACCAGCCCCCCTCCCCCCTTCAGCACCCCTCGCTCTGCTCCTCCCTTCCTTGTCAACTCATCCCCAACTCCTCTCCAAATCAGAACTCTCGCCACAATCACAACAGCACAAATTCAAACCACAACACCATCACCAACTGCTCCAACAACGCTATTACCACCAAGAGACCTGAGATGCAGAGTGATGGCAAGACCAGAGCACCTGAGGACTCCCTGCTTCCTGGCCTGGACCAGCCGGTCCCAGAGAGCTGGACAGTTGTCAAGGAGGAGGACTTTGTCTTGGTGCTGGCTATTTACCAGTCCCACCTGGCTGAGGATCTGTGGACAGCGCCTGGTGCGATGGCAGACGACGGGGTGATTCATCTGTTCTATGTGACAGCAGGAATCTCCCGCCCGGCTCTCCTGCGACTTTTCCTCGCCATGGAGAAGGGCGGCCACTTGGAGTGCGGCTGCCCGCACCTGGTGTACGAGAAGGTGAAGGCCCTGCGACTGGAGCCCGTTTCGCCACAAGGCATGATCACTGTGGATGGGGAGATGGTGGAGTACGGGCCAGTTCAGGCTCAAATCCACCCCGGACTGGCCAGACTCATCTGTGGATGAACTTGGATTATCTTGATCTTTTTCTGGCTGTAGAGCTTGCTATTTGGCCTTTTATACTCAGTATCGATTTCCTTTCTCTATGCTGTGTTTTCAGAAGTGCCAAATACATTTTATCAGCCTCTGGAAATTCCTCTATTTTTCTACAGAAACAACTTGTCCTATTTTTATGGACCCCGTCCATCCCCCGGTCCCCTCTTTCTCTCAATGTTTGATTCAGGGTCAAAGCCATGGATGGTTGTTGCTGCTGGCTGGTCCCAGCTTAGAGAAACGGATAGAGATTGTGTGTGTCTGTGTGTGTCTGTGTGTGCATGACCCATAGAGATCTTTATGTATGTTTGTGTGCACTGATGTGTGTGTATGTGTGAGATTGTGCATGAGTAGCTTTGGCACATAGCGGTGCAGTGGCTGAGGAGTGCATTGTGCACTCTGCTGTCGGACCTCATAAGCATTACACATGCGAAGAGAAGCACATTTTCCCGTCCGAGGAGGCTCGTGGAGAAACCACGCCCCTTGTCCCACTGTGCTACCCCAGGCCGACTATCTCCCTCCTGGGAAAACTGCTCTGACAGCATCACCCCCCACTCAGCCTGGTAAAGAGGAGCTTTCTTACTGAGGAGATATTATAAATCCCCCGGGGATTTGATGTTGAAAAATCTTTAATCTTTGCATAGCTTATGTAAACTCGAACAATACCAAAACCAGTCACACAGTGAATTCAACTACGCGATACATGAAGTGCTGGTGGAGCAGAGAGAAACCTGGCCAGCTGAGGTTACACCTCCACTTCCTGTCCAGTCCGCTCTCTTACCCTGCTTCATCTGCAACCATCATCAACCTGCCTCCACTCACACACAAAAACACACACTTTCTTTTCCCCATCCCCCCTCCTCCTATGCACAGATCCACACATACACACTCATACACACACATTCCCTTGCATCTCTGCAGCACTTAGTGAGGGGGAGGGGCATGGTCTGCTACTGTGCATATGATCCCCTCTCCTCTTGCCATCTTAAGATTGTACTCTCCCTCCCTCCTTTGGTTAATGAGCCATCAGCACCTAATGTGTCCTTAATACGAAAGCTTTAGATCTGCAGAAAGCGTGCAAAATAGAGTTGCTTCTTTTTAATCACACGGAAGCTTTTAAGTGAGTTTCATAGCTTCACACTCATTGGACTGGTCGAAGCTCAGTAAAGTGGAGAGAGCAAGATTTCACGCAGGGTCAGTCGGCATTGCATATTGAGAGGCATGCAATCGGTGTGAGCCGGACGGAGTCAAGTGCTCTGCTCTGCTGTGTGGCCTTTTCGCTGGTTTGCAGGTGATGAGCATTAGTGCACCGGAGCAGAGGGGAGTGCAAATGTTAACATTATCATCAGTTTCTCCCCTCCACACACACACACACACACACACTCTCTCTCTCTCTCTCTCACACACGCAACAGTTTATTTCAGGTCACCACGTCAGCACCAGGACTGTTACACCCACAGGTATGCAGCAGCTGAATATCATCACTTTCAGAGAGTGAGCTGTCTTTCCTGACCTTAAAAACAAATCATGTTCTTCTATTATGAAGAAAAAGCCAGAATGTCAACAGGGTGAAAGAGACATTACTGTATGAATGCTGATGCATAACAACAAAATCACCTCTCATGTTGAAAAGTGAAAAGCAGAATGTTGAAGGGCTAATTGGGCTTCAAAGAAATGCTGATTATAAGCGTTTCCAGGTTCTGATGAATACATCACTGTCATCCTGAGTGCAATACAGTCAATGTTATGAGCTGATAGCACACTTATTATTCTCCTGCTGATTTTACTGGAGCTGAAAAGTGAAATAGTCTTTGTTAAAATGTCTCCTCATAATGCAAACAGAAGGAAAGTGTCTTTAGGGAGTGTATGAAAATGATTCAGATGTGGAGGGGCTGAACTTATGTTTCAGCACAATAGTTTTTTTTGGACGCTCCCTTTGACTAAAAGAGAAATGACAAAAAAAATAAATCTCGATTTTAAATTACCAAAAGCAACAGGGCTAAAGCATGATTGAAATATAATTTTTTTTAGGACTTCATGTTCATGTTCCATGGGTCTACAGCTATGGACTAAGCAGACATCCACTTTAATTATCGGTTCCTGCGGAGATAAAGCAGAAACGTCCACACACCACTTCATCTTCATGAATTGATGAATATCTGCAGACAGGTGCAAGCTAGCGTTAACTACCCAGCAGATAAAGAGTCAAGTCCCCAAGTCCTCATAATGCGTCTCCGTCTGTTTTGCATAATGCAATTTTTTTCTTTTGTTGGCAACCGCATAGTTTTTGTAAGGGGACAAGATGATGTTTGGTCTGATTTTTTCCAACGGTCGCTCAGTAACATGACGTTAGTTCTTGATGGTTCTCTCCTGCAACTTAATTTGAGGACGCTGTCGGATTGGTTCAAACAAATTGGATCCGGGGAATAAAGTGTTGACTTGCTGGGAATGAATAGCGTTAGTTGATTCAGGAGATGAAGGGAAATAAATAGATTAGATAGATAGATTTTTTTTAATAACATGAGCATTTCATCTTTGGGCTTTGGGGAAGGTTTCTAGTGTGAAGTCACAAGTCTTTTTTTTTTTTTTTTCAAGTCGTGTCTAAAGTCATCAGATTTGTGACTCGAGTTTGACTGGATTACAATTCATGTGACTCGAATCCACTCCTCTGCTAATAACTACATATAAAAAGTTACATCATTCTGCTTCTACAAAACGGACATACTAACCCTGTTGCTACGACATAGATAAGAATGTTTTACTCCACGTACTGCAAATTGCACCATTATGACTCGCAGCGCGCACAAGAGCCATCTTTTTGATGAAACTACCTGACCCCGCCCGCAAATATGTTCTTGTACATTCCCATAATAACCCATAACATACTTGAAGTTGTACTCTTCCATCCTCCATCTTCACTGCAGTGCCGATTTTCTTTGCCTATAACTTGATTTTACATTCTGTGACGTTAACATATACTTGCTGTGTGATGGTCACAGCTACAGCTCATGTACAACACACTGTACCTTCTACCATTAATGCATCCTCAGCAAAGGTATCCAGGTGCTTTAAATGCATTGTCATGTTTCTGCAGGCTGCACTCATGAACTCGCAGCTGCCCACATGCTCTGTTCATTACTAAATGCATAAAGTACATCTCATAAGGGTAGAGATAAGCTATGCAAATGCCTTGTCATGGCTGCAGATATGTGGAGTGAGGGGGCCCTCTGCTGGACCACTCATATGCACTCATTGAACAACATTCTTATCCTGAAATATATCTATATGTCATAAAATGCAAACTCTTCAGACTGTTTTCCTGCTTCTTATAGTTACAGTCATAAATGGATTAGATTTACTTAGTTCAACTGCAGGAGACATGTCATTCTTCATACAAATCTTCAATAATGGAGCCAACATCCAGCTTATTGTAATTCATTATCAGAGAAATGTACTAGATACTTGCATAGAAACACAGCTGCAAATAATAACCAATGTCAACATCGATTGTCGGGCGTTGTTACACTACTGTTAACTTATGGTACTATACTGTTAAATCGTTTATTCCACAGGCTGTTTTAATGTAAAAGCAGTTTGTTTTTTTTTAAAAAACACAAATGTTAATATGTGTCTTTGTCAATACTGTCATGGCATGTTATGAATGGGTAAGAAAGTTGAGTCACAGAATGAGACCCTATGATGTTTTGTACGAAACTCTAAGAATCTGTGTTATGCTGTTTAAAATCTGTTGAGTGGCAGTTGTATCCACACTTATCGAAAGCCTGAACATGATGTACAGAAAGGTGATGAATGTTTTTGTTTCGTTGTTTAACGTGGTGATATAAACTGGATGCTAGTGCAGTAGATCAGGGGATCCACGTGGTGTGGTTGAATGTGTTATTCTGTCCATGTTAGTTCAAAACAAAACGAAAAAAGTCAAACGTGTGCCACGTATTTGCAGCTTTTCACTTTGAAGTAAGTGCAAATAGGGGGAAAAAGTTTCTCCAGAGAGTGCCTTAGTCATCACCCAAGACAGCACATAGGTGGTGCGTAGAAGAAAAAAGATAAGGGAAATAAATCTTCTTTCAGAAACAAAATTCTTTACTACAGTGAAATTCTCACATTTTAACATTGTAAAAGGAGAATTCATTGGTGTCTGCGATGATTCTCTATTATAGGCAGGATTCTGTGTGGTCTGTGAGGCTTTCTGGAAGAGGGGTTGACTGGTTATTACATTCATTGAACTTTGACAACCAGGTATTCATCTTCTGCTTTTATTTTGTTGTCATCTGTTGTTTATAGACTTCTTTTTTAAAGACCAATAAACATATTCATATAGAAAATGTGATTCTTTTTGTTTTGTTGTGCTGATTATTAATATTATGATCCAAATATATCTGGAGTTATATCTGAGCTTTAGGCATCAGACAAAAAAACAACACAAATTACGATGAAGCTGCTACTGATCCTTTCAAGGGAAAGTGCTTAATTATTCATATTATTACGCTTACTACTTAGGAGGCAACGATACTTACAGTGGATTGTATCGTAACACGCGCTTCAGTACAGCAGTTAACAGTTGAGAACTGCTACCTTAAAACCCAAACCTACTGAGAGACGAGAGGCGTTGGCACTTCTAATACTTATACGCCATTCCAGCAAGACTCTGTCCATAGAGAGGTCATCTGAAAGAGACTGCATCACAACTTGTTGTTTATAAAGACATTCTATGTACATTTATTTCAAATATTCTAAGTCCTGATCAGGTAAATAACTGACTAAGTGAAAGGTAAGGGGCGTCCAGGTGTGAGCACGTGCCTGTGGTGAAGCCTCCTGGATACAGACACGTGGTGGTCACAGTCCTATTCCTCCACCAGGGGGAGACAGAGACTGTGTCTGGACTCCTAATTGACTATCTCGTGCACTGTATCTACTTCCTGACCTTATATTTAAGTTCAATGTAAAAATGTTGCACCGTATAGGTCAATTAAAATCTCCAAATTGCGGAGGCTGTCATTTTTTTGGCCATTAAATTGACCATTAAGTCTCTGCAATAGTTTCAATAGAAAAGGTAACCTTCTAACATTCATGCAGGTAGGATTTGTTGCAGGACTGTTGTATTTCAAACAGGAGAGACTTATTTCTGAGTGAACATTATACACAATTTTTGTACATGTACACAAAACAGGCATAACAAAACACACAATAAAGTGCAAAACATATAATTGAATTATTCCATTTTATATTATGCACTTTATTTATATTATTATTACATTGTAATATATATATTATAATACATAAAAATGTTTACAATAAATATTACCAACACAAAAATAAAATTATAAAAATTTAAATAAAAAAATAAAAAAAATAAAAATGTTTTATTCTTTCTGTGCAGCCCGGTACCAAATGATGCACGGCCCGGTACTGGTCCACGGCCCGGTGGTTGGGGACCCCTGCCATCGAGGGTTAAAGTTGGCAGCTGCACCATGATTGGCTGTTTGAGATCGTGGCAAAAGATCTGGTTGGTTCACATAATCAGCTGATTAGAAGGAGGTGGAGTGAGGGAGAGAATTGAGTATGAATGAAGCATAGAGGTCGTCTTCCTGATGCTGAGCTTGATGAAACTGAATTACTTTTAGCTTATTCTCATAAACAGGCAAAATCTGTGGAAGCCCAGAGAGGCAACTAAGAAGAAAAAAATTCAGTTTTCTTTTCTGTGTTCATGACAGGTGGGAAAAGGGTTTTTGCAAGAATAATCTTTATACGTTTTTTAATTTAATGTTTTTCATTTGTGAAACAGGACAAAAAAAAGTTTTGCCCGTCGATTTCTTTTTTTTTTTATATGAGTTTTAATTTCTCCATGCACTCTAAAATGTACCTGGAAGAAAACAAGAATTTGTTGAGTCATATTCAGAACCTGGGGCCACAAACTCCCACAACTTTCTTTTTGCACCTCTTTTCAAAGATGAAGAAAAAAGGTAACTAAGAAAAATTGTCCTGGCAAAACTTTCTTTTTCATCTGGCAAAACAGTTTTTGCCCCACCTGATTCACAGATGGCAAAAAAAAAAAAAAAAGATGGAAAAATAGAAAGGAACTTATAAGAAAACGGAAATCTTTTTCCTCACTTGCCGCTCAGGGCTTCACATGCATTTCTGCCCTAAAAATCCATCAAACTTGATGGCCTGCAGATGGCAATATAGTCTAAGTAGTTATCGTTTCGATGTGAGCAGGAGAGATCGCGCGTGTGTGTGTGTGTGTGTGTGTGTGTTTGAGCGACCCTGAGCAGTTGTTAGAAGGGCTGCAGAAGTATTGTTCCACAGGAAGCCACATATCGTTGTGGCGCGTCCTGTCTTTGTCTCTGCTGTGTTGCTGTGCGCCCGCTGTCACTGACTCCTGACAGCCACCAACATGAGTCACAATGAAGGTCACCTGTAGGCTGCTTTTTTCTCAACCGTGGAAATACATAAACAGGATAGGACACACTAGGCCAACTTTTGTTAAAAAATGATGCAGACGTTTATGTGGCGCTAAGTAATCTATGACTTTCATTAACATCTGACCACACATTTTAACTCACTTGATGACATCAGCCCGTTATCGTGAAGTTTCACAATATATATCTTTGAATTAGAGCACAGATCCGTCAAAATAGGTCACATACCACAGTTAAACTACTGTGTGTTTTTATCTTGAATGTTTTGTCTAGACACACGGGCTTAAATGTCCTCAGATGCAGCTCCTGATTCATGAAACTCCAACCGGTACTTGAAAATGACTCTTAAAAGACAAAAAGCTCAGGTTCTGATGAGTAAATTGACGATCTTATCAGCCCCTGCAGATACAGTGTTAGTGTCATATTGTGGTACGGAGCAGTAAAAGCCTCTGTGAAGAAAACCTCATAAAAAAAAAAAAAGATCTTCTCTTTATAACCTTCTCTACTTATGGAAATGAATCCGTGTTGAGGATGTTTCGTTGACCCTCATTCATTCACTGGACACGAACCATCATGGAACAGCTTGTGACATGACACATGTTCACACCCACAACAAGTCTCCTCCTGCTTCTCTCTGCAGGGGTTGAATACCTTGCTCAAGGGCTGAAGAATAAAAGGGAAGGGATTTGCATGTACGTTCACCACCTGGATATGGATTTGAAGCAGCGACCTGTAATGAGACATCCAGAGCGCGACACACAACTTACTGTAGATCTTTAATGACATGCTGCAGATGTACGGCATATCTAAAACACCTCTATCACTTGCACTGACCTTCATCTTTGGCATGCAAACACACAATTAGGCCAAATAAGGGTTCAGGTATATCAAATTCAGTTATCTGCAGAGTGAAGTTAAAATAAATTGCTTCGGTGAAATTGTGTTTTTTTTTTCAGGTGGGAAACGGAGAGTCTCTGCCTCTGTCAATGCCTTTCATTTTGTTCCCTCCCTTCTTACTTCTTTTTCCTTAACCTTTTCCGACAGGACTAATTAAATGCCACTCCAACAATCAGCTGCATGCCAGAGGAGGGAGTGGGCCGCAGATGGTGTGAATGTGTGTGTGTGTGTGTGTGTGTCATTGTGTGTGACCTTAAGTTTCTTTCTTTTCTAGGACCCTCCCTGCTGCTCCGCCTCAACAGATCCAAAAATGTCTGTCTGTCTGTCTGTCTGTCTGTCTGTCTGCCTGTCTGTCTGTCGGTCTGTCGGTCTGTTGTGAAAATCAAAGCTTTATCAATAAGATGCCATAAAAACCTCTTTGTATGCAAGTGTATCCAGATGCTGGCATTTTTGCAAACGGTTGCTTTAACCTTCATAATTGATGTTTTTGACAAATGAATGGAGGAAAGTGAGAGGATCCTGGAAGAACGTCTGGGGAACAGACTCAGTTCTAATGAGTTTCATATTTTTGTTGTTTTATATTTTCTTAAGACAATCATTGAATCTGCTTTCTTTCTCATCAAAAACGTGCCGATGCGCTCAAATGAATCTACAGCTGCTCTATGGCTGATTCTCTGAGTGGCTGTATTTTCACTTCTTTTTTTTATGTCTGGAATAAATGTTTGTTTGTTTTGATATCTGAAGAGGGTACATCGAAATATATATAGGGCTTGAGAGGGACTTATTTTAAAAAAATAAATGAAATATAAGATTCAGCCCCTCGACCGCCCCAATCATTTTCGTCCTGTCCCTCTAGGATTTACCTCATTGCACAGCCAATGAGCACACCTTGTAATCCGTGTTCAAATATATTAGATGAAGGTCGACATGATGTTTTTGGTTTCAGCTACAGTTAATTGTCCTATGCTTAATAAACTGTGAGTGGTGTTACCAAAATGAAATTAAGCTGGATGTCACTATTTTGATCAAAACGTGTCTCAAAACGTGTGTCGTTGGCTCCTGTTTCCTGTCATTATAGGTGTATTTCCTCAGAAGTCCGTGACTGTAGAGAGCTTGTGTTTTCAAGAGTTAAATGGAATTTTCCTCCTGCCATGAAATAATAAAACAACCTATCCAGCATTCGATATGACATTTAAATGCCAAAGTTTGGCAACACACTGATCTTTAGAGGGTGCGAAACAAGCCCATGCACCTGACTGCCCTGAGAAATATGTAAACCGCCTCTCGCGCTCTTCCTCCCTGCAGATCCAGACATATAATTCACCTGGGTGAGGTGCTGCTTGCTCACACTGCTTTAAAAATTTATTTTTTATTTTTGCAGCAATGACTGGTCCGTTTCTTCTTTTTTTCAAACCCAAATAGGGCATCTGATCCCATGACATACATACTGTATATATATATATATATATATATATTTTTTAAACTGTATGTGTTTTTGTTGGTTTAAGATTTCACATATCCTTTCAGTCTCAGTTTAATTTCTTCATTTATGCGAAGTGTGTTATCAATACTACAAGTACTACTAATATCTGCAGTTGTATTTTTGCATCAAGCGACGCAAAACAAACATTTTTCATATTTTCAACATCTTTCGAAATACACCTCATCTCCACCTCAACTTGCTGCAACTTCATTGTCCATCATGTTGTTAAAATGTCCCCATGTCTTGTGCCGCCTTCATTATCCACACCTGCTTTCATTCGTCACATGCCCCTGATTTTGCCATCGGCAAACCCCGTTTATGCAATTCCTTGATTTCCCTGTTCCCCTGCCAGATTGTCTTTGTTCGTGCTTGCGAGTTCTTCGCTTTCCAGCAATTTCCTAGTACGATGTTCTATGTTTTTTGACTTTTTTTTTTTGCTTACTCCCTGCCTGGATTTGTTTGCTTGGTTCAGACTTTTTTAACGTTACCTTGTGTCCTGTGTCTGTCTCTTTACTCTTTGTTCAGCCCAAAAAACCTTTACAGGAACTTCTGGTTTTTGGCCTCGCATAACTGACAATGTTTACAGGTGGGAAGCCGGTGAGGGATCATGTCCTCGTCGCACATGTCTGCCTAGTGGCCTAGTGGCGACGAGGGGAAAGATGGCCATGAAACTAATCTAGCTTGATATGAACTGCTTTGAACAGTAAACAAAGATAAAACACCAAATAATGGAACATGGATGTGTTTGATAGCCCTTCACTGAAACCTGTTTTTCTGTCAGATAAAAGTACCAAACCAAGAGCAAACCCAGCAGCAACTTCCACATCTTTTGACTCACGGAAAAAATAGATTAGTGTGCACAGATCCTCCATTGAAAAGTAACAATTGACTTTATTCTCAGACTTCAGAAACCATAAGATTAACTGCCTTTCTATGGCTCTTCTTTATTCCCGAGAATATGACACGTAACATCTTCATCCTCCATCATTGCCCAGGTCGCCTAAAGAAATGTGAACGAACACGTGTGTCTTTAATTAAGTCCAAACAGGCTAATGGGACACTTCATTACCCAGAGGACCAAGTGAGCATGAAAACGCGCTAATTAAAGAATGACTCACGTCTTGTGTCGGAAAATGTTGACATCAGAGGATGTCTTGACTAAATCCCCAGTCCACCTGCACCTTCCTACACACAGACACACACACACACACACACACACACACACCTCTCTCTCATATCTGTGAATTTGCAAGGCAACCAATAGCTATATTTATGTGTGTGCGTATGTGTGCGTATATGTGTTTGCGTGTATGTGTGTGTGCATATGTGTGTGCCTATGTTTGTGTGCGTATATGTGTGTGCGTATGTGTGTGTATGCGTATATGTGTGTGCGTATGTGTGCGTATATGTGTGTGCGTGTATGTGTGTGTGCATATGTGTGTGCCTATGTTTGTGTGCGTATATGTGTGTGCGTATGTGTGTTTATGCATATATGTGTGTGCGTATGAGTGCGTATATGTGTGTGCGTATGTGTGTGTATGCGTATATGTGTGTGCGTAAGTGTGCGTATATGTGTGTGCGTATGTGTGCGTATATATGTGTGTGTGCATATGTGTGTGCCTATGTTTCTGTGCGTATATGTGTGTGCGTATGTGTGCATATATGTGTGTGCGTATGTGTGCGTATATGTGTATGTGTGTGTGCATATGTGTGTGCCTACGTTTGTGTGCGTATATGTGTGTGCGTATGTGTCTGTGTTTGTGTGTGTGTGCGTGAGATGCTTGGCAGTTGAAAGACCCAAAGGGATGTCCACAAAGCATACGCACACACAGATACACACACATAAATATAGCTATCGGTTGCCTTGCAAATTCGCAGATATGAGAGAGGTCTGTGTGTGTGTGTGTGTGTCTGGGTATATGTGTGTGCATATATGTGTGTGCGTATGTGTGTGTGTGGGCACATTGTGTCTGTATTGCGACCCTTGAGGCTGAGTGGAAGTCTGGCATTATCATTTATGATGAGCTTGGAGGGTTCAACTGAATGGATGATGTTACGATGAGCCCCATACGAGCCACTTTGTGTGTGTGTGTGTGTGTGTGTGTGTGTGTGTGTGTGTGTATGTGTGTGCGTGTGTTTGTATGTGTGCATGTGTCAGCCTAGTAACCAAGTCTCTCATCTCCATATAAATGGCTTGAGGGAGAGGGGAAGGTTTCTATTTAAATGTGAGTGTTTTCATGTATGTGTATGGTGTGCTATTCTGGGATTGAGCCACCACTATCACACACATCCACAAAAAACTAAACCATGATCACAAGACTTCCATGACGGTTCTTGAGTGTGAGTATATTTGTGTTTTGCTGGTACAGAGATGTGCATGGTGTTTGAGAGAGTGAGCTAATGAAGCCTCGCAGTGTGTTGCTGCTGTGTTTGCTGACTGAACAGGTTAGCTGTGTCTGGCACATATTCACATCACAGATGGCTTTTTCTTTATTATTTTTTTCCTTCGGGTTGCTGCTTGTCTGTCCCACCTAAATACCATTCAGGCTCCACCCCAGGTAAGAATAAGCAGTAAACACAAACTCCAGGTAAGAAAACGTTGCTTCACAGTAATATGACAGATGTTACAGCACCAAGTGTGTATTATTCCACCGCTGAAAATAGTCCCCATTAGATGACACGTGCCTCCTATTTGAGAAGCTGAAAACCACAGTGCCCAGCGGTTTTGGGGAATTATTGAGCATTTAAAAAATAAAAAACTAGGAACCAATAGAGTCGGGACTGACAGCCACATGCAGGGAAGGTAAGTATTGTGAGATGTTCTTATAGATTAAATAGAAAAGCTGAAATTTGTGAAGAAGCCCGTCTGTGGATGCTGACGTCAACAGCCTATTGTGCACATTTCATGTTCCTGTGTCTCTTGCTGTATATCTCTGTCTCTCCATCTTTCCCCGCCTCGTTCTTTATTCTCAGCTTCTTTCTGTTCCTCGCCTTTTGCCTCTCAGTCACTTCAGATAAGAAGGAGGGATTTTCTGTTTCTCTCTCTCCTCTCTCTCTCTCTCTGCTTTCTGCATCTCAATCACTGCTCTCCTCTTCGCCCTGTATCCTCCTCGTGTTATGAGTGTGTGTGTGTGTGTGTGTTTGACAGTGTCTGACTCATTCTAAATGTGACCCAAAAAACTATTCATAAAGCATACTTCATCTCATGCCTGTATGACTTTATGCATTTAGTTTTGTTCCACCATCTGTCACTCTTGTGTCTTACAGGGAAGGTAGACATTTTCATATATCATATTGTAATTTTTTTTAGCATATGGAAAATATAAAATCCAAATGAAAAGTGCCGTTTCATATTGTTTTCAAATATTTGAATATCAAAATGCTGATTTGTCAGATCTGCTTTATAGCTGACAAATGCTTCCGATTGGTGTTCAAAGAAATAGTTTGACATTTCGGTAAATACACTTATTCGCTTTCTTGCCGAGCGATAGAAGATTGATACCAATCTCATGTCTGGCTACGACAAATACGAAGGGACAGATAGATAGATTCATATTCACTGTACCGACATGATGATATTGATCCTGTTTGAACTCCTATTGAACTCTGCAAGTCTTCCCAACAAATGAACTATTCAACAATCCAAATACGATTCACCTTTGTAGCAGAATTTGAAGGGTTTCTATATGAATCTGAAATATTTTGGACACAGGCCACGGAGCCACATGGAGGTGTTGTTACAGAGCTGACTGAAGGTTGCACATCGTCCTTCCCTCAACGTCTCTTCCTTTTGCTACCAGCCACCGGATTTATCCCTTTGTCGGATGTCATCAGCTTTTACAGCACACATGGACAACTTCAAACAAATCACGCTGTTGCACACATCGAAGCTACAAGATCTTTTCCTGTGAAAATAAATTGTAACTCATCACACGTCAGCTGCAGATTTTCACGCAACTCCCACAACGTCCCCCCCTTTATTTCCAAGACGTGCTTCTGTGCTCCGTGTCCGTGAACATTAGGTAACATCTGATAGGAAATGTTATTTGGGACCATGTTGAATGTGCTATTTACTATTGAAAATGTATGATATTTCTGATCACGCCGTGACAGATGATGCGACGCTTCCCAAAGCACAGAGGCATCGTGGGACTGTGCAGTACAGTGGCTTGTTTTGACAGGGCTGACGCTAGAAGAAACACACCGAGATAAATCAGATGTTTAGTCGGCAAGCACAGCAGCCATCCGCGGCTCCAAAGGGTAGCCATCTATGATTCATAATCTATATTTCAGAAAAAAAAAAAAAAAAAAATGTAATCATGGTTTGCAAGGGGAGAAAACCTTTTTCATATGAATACCTCCCTTAGGAAGAGATTGGGATGTCCAATCCAAAACAAAATGAAGACAAGCACTCAGAGACAAACATGGCAGTCAAATAACGCTGGTTTAGAAGTAAAGACATAAACAAACATTCAGCAAGTGCACAAATTCATCGTCTGACTCCCATAACAAGATGACAGACTGGAGCGTTTCTCCTTTCAAGACGAGACAAGTTGCCTTTTCTGTCTAACACATGGATTGTGTGCACATCAGCCATTGCCTCGATGTCATTGATTGAGTTTATTTGTCACCTTTCCACAAATAAACCTTACCTCTGCACATTTCCACTTTCCTTCAGAAGAACTCAAGGGCACCATCTTGTACAGTGTTGTTACAATCTGCAGGACATCGGTATCTGTCTGAGTGACGAGTCTGTCCTGTGGGGGGGTTATTGTCTCTTCCAGGCAAAAAAAATACATTTTCAATGTAAATTTATTGGATTTGGTGTGAGCAAAGAATAAATCAATTACCTGGCACCTTCAGTGTTTAGATGTAAAGCGCACAATGGAAGAATACAGGTCTGACACATTGAAAAACAATAAGATAAGATTCTGCATCAACAGCTTTAGCGTTCAAATTTGTATCGCAAACACTTAAATCCACAGAAGAGGAAAAACCTGTTATAATAGAAATGTGGGACAAATGCTCCCACTCAGCTCATATAAACATAACTCAGCCACTGTCATGAGGTTAGCCATTTGAACATTCATTTATTGTCTGCTCACAGAATGTAAAGTGGTGGTAGAGTATAGTAAATCTCTCTGACATTTAGTGGTTTCCAGCATTGCTCAGTATCGCACAAAATACAGTACAACTGTGAATACAGTACGTGTGCACATGTTCATGTTTGCGGTTCATCAAACATGTGAAAGTACCCATTTCAAACTCTATTAATGTGCGTATTGGAAGCACAAAATCACATTCACGTGTCACCATCCCAAGATAGTATACTACTGTAAGCAAAGGAGATCTCCTACATTTGAAATCCTTTTAAATGAAATGAAAAAACAAGACAGGAAAAAAAGAGGAAGTGGTAGATTTAAAATATTTCGCAAAAGGTCAAAGCTGCAGTGCCGTCCTAAGTGAAGTACCTGGCGTAAAAAAGGAAAACTTCGGGGTTCATAAATGCTTTACACATGTTCATTTTCTTTGGTCACGCAAACAATTTCACAATTTAAGATCGGAAATTTAACGGGAAAATGGTTTACAAACAACTCTATTATTCAGTTGTTCGATGTCCGAGGCCAGAAAACAGAAAGCTGTGGAAAACAGCTTAAAGTGCATCTTCCATTTGACAGAGACAGGAGCAGGCTGATACCACAAGTCATGGGTCAAAGTTCAAAGACCAGACATTCCCTAAAAGCGTCAAAAATAAGTAACCCTAGGTAGAAAAAGGCG
Organism: Bovichtus variegatus; assembly: GCA_943593645.1. Taxonomy (NCBI): domain Eukaryota; kingdom Metazoa; phylum Chordata; class Actinopteri; order Perciformes; family Bovichtidae; genus Bovichtus; species Bovichtus variegatus. The sequence continues at coordinate 676,872 of CALSCE010009453.1, read as the reverse complement.
GCACAGAGCCAAGTCTTTGCAGTGAAAGCTGTGATTTTTTTCATTTCTTTCACAGTACACATACTGGGTCGAGTCAACCTTTTTTCTTGCAGGTGAGGGGATCTTATTTGATATCTTAGTTCTTTTTTTTAACTTGCCTTTTCTTCGGCTTGAAGTGTTACAGTAACATCACAAAAACTGATCCCAGTATGATTGACGGTTGCAGACTAGCTTGTGCTCTTGTGTCCCTGTCCCGGAGAGCTGGCGCTGCCTCTCTTGCTCTGTGCTGGCAGCTTGCTCATCTTGTCCTTCAGCCCCTTAAGGCTGTACAGCCTGCTAAAAGTAAGGCTAAATGGAGACTTTCCTTCTTCCTGCTTATGTGCTTCCCGCAGTGATAGAGTCTGGTTCTGGGACTGAGTATGGAGCTGCGCCTGGGGTTTTGGATGTTGATCCTGCGACTCTCCGGCGCTCGTTCTGCCCTGCGCTGTTCGAGGCTGTCGAGAGGGGGAACTCTGCTGGCTGTGGGAGATTTCGGCCTGCCTCTGCCTGGCCGCTGTCCCGACAGCACCTGCTTTCACTGGAGGAGGTGGTCTGGACGACGGTCTGTTAGGAGATGAGGTATTATCCAAGAGCAGCTTGCTTTCTGCCTGGTTAAGCTGACGGACACTCCTGGGACGAGGCCCCAAAGCCCAGTTGGCTGAGAGGGTTCGAGAGGGTCTGGGAGGTCGGGAGGTGGAGGATGCTCCACCTCGTGGAGTTTTGGGAGGAAAATGCAAAAGCTACGGAAAGGGAAGAGAATGGAGAGGACAATAAATGTGTGTATAATGAGGTATCAATACATTTAATTAGGGTTTTTGTAACACCAATTTCTCATATTGTATTCTATTAGTGTGCTGGCAACTTATCTACAATGCAGTGTAAATGTTTTACACTCATGCAGCGCCGAGTGACAAAAGCTTAGTTGCAAATAGAAAAGAGAAGTACTTAGGTGCAAATGTGAGATCTGTTTTATTGTCACTCTTGTTAATATTAAATAACCGCACGGAGATAGAACATGCCAGCAACACCTCCCTGACTTCAAAGGACTATTGTTGGATAGAAAGCGTAGACTCAAGTCAGCGGTGAGTGAGTTAAACTACGGCAATGAATGAGAATCAATCATCAATCTTTTACCGATTCATCAATATTGCATCGGTGTGAGCGTGCGCTTCGCTTCGTTAAAAGTATGTCACTTTAATTCACACACTGTCTCCTTGTTCATTATTGAACAAGGAGACAGTGTGTTTCTTACTCAGTGACGCTCTGCTGGTGCACACACACACACACACACACACACACACACACACACAC
>CALSCE010009453.1:661978-673785 GCA_943593645.1 Bovichtus variegatus | reverse complement strand
CTCCCCTTTTCATCCTCTTCTCTCCCCTTTTCATCCTCTTCTCTCCCGTTTTCTTCATTTGCGGCCTCCTTTTCCTCCTCAATTTTCACTTTCCTCTCAAGTAAAGAAGACAAAGAGGAGACTCTAGCCGGCTCAGACAAAGTCTGTGTTTCACTGCTAGAGGTATTCCTGTCTGTAGCAGCACGATTGTTAGAATGTGTGTATGCAGGACTGGTGGCATTAGGAGTATTTGTGTGTGTGAAGGTAACGTGATCCTCTGTCGTCACGTGTTTGCGGGAAGCTGCTCGCTCAAAAACGTGGTCGAGGAGAGGAGAGCCGCAACATTCGTAATACTCATCTGACGTGGTGGAGAGAGCGGAGCCCGCTCTTGGCGTGACATACCCGTCGGGCGTGTGCGTTCGTGAGTCTGGGGTGGGCGTGCGGGGAAGAAATATGTCTGGAGTTGGAGTGCGTACGAGGGCTGTGAGTGACCGCGGTTCTCTCTCAGGCGTCTGCGAAGGCAAGTCTGGCGTGTGTATTTCGGAGAGATGTAGGCGCTGGGGTCTTTCAGGTGTGTGTGTGCTTCCCCGCGCTTTAGGAATTTGTTCTTGAATGGAGTTGTGCGGGTGTGCAGGTGGATTACCTTGACTGTGTACGTCTGTGTGTGTGCCATCACCAGCGCTGTCTTTGGATATGTGTGCGGCAGAAACAGGAGTGTGTGTCGGCGCTTTTAACGAGTTCACAGTCTCGAATACATATTTATCTTGTGGAGGTAACTCACTATATGATATTCTCTGAGGCACTTGTGCTCTTGCAAGGTATCTTTTGTCTTCTGTCTCGTTCTCACTTTTTTCATTTGGCAATTCAGAAACCTCACCGCCTGTTGAAACTCCATTCGTGGCCTTTATGTCCGTCTGTACTGTGGCTACACAGTCTATTGACATCAAAGTCTTGGGCTCTTTTGGAATTATTTCTTGAATATTCACATTTCCTGCCCTTGGCACATCAGTAATCAAAACATCTGACTTTGCTTTGTTTCCAGCTACCAATTGCATTCCTGCTTTCTCATGTCCTACAACTGCTTCCTCATTCTTTGTCTCTTGGGAAGTCCCGCTCTGTTTTTGCTTGGGAGATTCTCCAATATTTAATGTGTCCTTTGTATTTATCTGTGTCCCTGTCTTGCTTACACTGTTGTCCTGCAGTTCTGGGACAGTCTCAGGGAATGTCTGCACCACGGTTGCTTCAGCAGGCTCATTGTGGACTACTAGCGGCCCCGTGCTTGCCTCAGCCCTCGGCACAACACTGAACTCCGGCAGCTTCTGCCCATTGTCGGTGACGTCACCCTGAAAAACCAGCTGGACAGTACGAGGCTTTGGTATGGGAGAGGTTGAGGTCAAAGACGGGGATGCTGCGGAAAAAAGAAGGGGAGGATTAAGAGTTGTGGAAGAAGGGCTAAGAGAAGGTATGGAAGAAAGGTTCAGTGGCTGCGTGTGTGAATCTGTTTGTGGCAGTTTCGTCTCTGTTGGCGTGTGCGGTTCTGTGTTTGAGTTAGTGTCAGGGGGACTACGCAGGTGTAAGGCTTGTGTACCGCGCGACTCCAGGCTGTGCATCCTGTACAAAGCAGGACATTGTGTGTCTGAATCAGTTCCTGCTTCTTTTTTAGTGTTTGATCCAGGGAGGGTGGTGACAGTTTGTGAGGCGTGAGAAGGCCTCTCAGTTTCAGGAGTGGATGCTTTGCTGCCGGATTGGAGAGGTGTGTGTGCATTGAGGTGAGGTGTGCTGCTCGGGCTTACATCTTGGTTGGTGGGCATATTCGAATGCTGTTTATTCCCAGTGTTGAGAGTCTTAGTAGTGTCTTTTACGGATTCACACTGTGGTCCGGATGAAAGTGCCACTACTTTACTTTCCATCTCACCAGGCCCTGCTTCGAGTTTTCTCGGCTCAGCTCTGCCTACCACCGACTCTTCAGCCTTCATCTCCTTATGATTAGGAGTAAGCTCTCTGGGCTTGGCGACATCTGGCAGGGTTTCCTTTGGCCTGCTGAATGGACTGCTAAACCTGATCGCTTGGCTGGTTTCAAACATCTCAGATCTCTGTAGATGGGCCTGGTTTGGTTTTCTGGAATCACGAATGTTAATGAACCCAATTACGTCATTGGCGGGGTCAGGCTCTGGCCAGGTGGGCAGGTATGACATCATGCATACTTTCTCTAGATCGATGAGTCCGGGGTGGATGGGAGGAGCCTCCTGTATGGCTTCCTGACAAGCTCTCCTCCCCCTCCGCTTCTTGGTTTCTGGGTTCTTGGAGTCCTCTGTATTTTGGGTCTCCTTGAGGGCAGCAGAAGGGACGGAGTTGTGGTTGCCTAAAGCAACCAGGGCATATTTGGGGCTGTACAGTTTCCTAGCCATATCAGCAGAAGAAGGGCCGACTGCGGGCAGCTGCGGGAGGGGCTCCGGTTCAGGTTCAGGTTCAGACTCTGTGGTGACCTGCCGGAGGTCCACCCAGCTGGAGGTCGCGTAGAGGACTCGAAACAGCCTGTCAAAGGCCTCCACTGCCTGGCCTGTAATCACGGTGATGAGATTTCTGTCCAGCCGCGATGATGACCAAGTGAAACTACACAACATACAGCAAGTACAAAGTTAACAACTTTTAAATACACCAAGACATTAACAAAACAAACACCTCTTGTATACATGTAGGCCAAGTAAACAGCAACTGAACCAGGAAGACAACTACGACTACGATTCCTACAGCGCACATCTGATGTGCCTGAAATGACTGTAACCTGAAGTGCAGAGCCAAAAGTAAATGCATCATTGTCTAGTTACTTAGGGACCGCACTGTACATGCATTTATTTATCTTGTGTATTGGATACATTTACAACCTGTTGGTCTCGTGTGTAGAGAATACAACTCAACATTAACAGACACAGTGTTATCTTTATTCACTTCTCTCCATGCCACAAAACAAAGACATTTATCTCTTTATCTTTATGTCTTTCTCACAGTCTCACTGACAAACGCTCACACATTAAGTGAACTGACCTGTACGACCCAGACATAGCTTTGTCTCCATCGATGAACATGAATCTGTGTCCCATTCGCCCTCTGACCTTGGTGGAGGAACGAGTGTGGAACTCTGCTCCGTCTGTGCAGCGTACGCGAAGGTGCTGTAACACGCACACACACACAAAATGTCATTTCTCCAGATTCAGAGAAAACTTTAGAACCTGTGACCTGCATGATGTAAGCGTGACAAAACAATGACAGTGATAACTTCACCTTTTCATTTCAGTTAAAGCGGAATTATTATGCTTATGCTTTGGTAGTTCCACATTTTGCCATGATGACACACATCATCACACATTTGTGGAAATATAATTTAGGTTTTTAATGTCCTCATTTAACTATATAAAGTAGAAGTTTAAACAAAATGTAGTCTTTACGTGTAACCCACAACTGTTTGATAGACATAAGTCTTTTTTTTTATAAAAACCTGACAGCTATACATACAGTATTAACAGTAATGTATCTTCATTTAAGCAAATAGATCCACTTTACTGCTTAGCAATTACACATGTCACATCCAAGTACTGTGATTAAATCTTACACAACTAACATCATGTTAATAGCCATGGATTACTAATTTAATCTCTGTATTGTCTTGGTCTTTGTTGGAACTTGTGTTTTGCTTATGTCTGAAAAACCGTGGCATGTATACTGTAAACAATACATCTGTATCAGGCTTCCCTTGGAATAAAATCTGGTGTCCCTCAGGGCTCCGTTCTCAGTCCATTATAAAACGCATATAAACACAGGCCTACTTGTGTGACTGTATAGCTGTAAAGCAAGATATTAAATGAGCGCTAACATTTAACTAGCATGCATGATGATACATGGGTGGTACAGTATATGCTGTAGTCATAAGACCATAACAATGTTTCAGATAAGAGATAAGACATGAAAAGTTACCTCGAGCTCAACACTTTCTCTCACTGTGACTCACATCTAGTTTCTTTGTTTCTTCTGTACCAACTTATTTTCTTTCTTCAGGACATTCCTGCTTACCAACATATGTACTGAATAAAATACAAAAACTGCATCCTAATTTTGGAATAGAAATATGCAGCCCTTGGTGTCCCATAATCCATTGTTTGTCCACAGTTGTTTATTGCAGTGTTCAGGTGGTCCTTTAAAACAGGGAAACAGTCAGGAAATAACATGTGGTGCAGGTGTTTGCAAGGTGCTGGGTTTATGTTGGTGATCATTCCATGGCACATGTAGCAGACCTGCGCGGTGTAAACAATAGGCCTTACATATGGGGTTCATTGTGTCCGTTTAATGCAAAGAAATGTGGGGTCACACGCAACACAAAATCACTGTCATTCCAAAATATGGCAAAAGGCTACAATGTGAAAAAAAAATGTGATTGCATCTAAAGTCACAGCTTCAGCGTGACTGTGCTGTCTGTCTGACATGGTTTGGTGGTAGATGTCCAGCTCTTTGTAAGCTGATTGAGGTCCCTTTATTGGTGATAAACTAGAATATATACTTAACATACCATTACTTTGTTTATTGTCAGTTTAGATTCAAACCATCTCCTTTAGGTCTTCTGAAAGACACAACTTAAGGAGCCATGTCTCTGAGGGGCCCGGTCCTGAACTGGCATGAAGCCAAAAAATGATATAACCATTCCTGATGCAGCAGATTATTCCTGTTGTAGTTTGTCTCACAGTAGAAACACTCCTCCCTCCTTTGGTCCCACCCTTAAGTCTCTCTTGCCCTCAGTACATTCCTTTGGCCAACTTATGTTTAAACTGTGCTTAAACTGTCCTAGAAAGAATGTTATCTGAAAATGTAATCACCAAACATGTTTTGAGTCGCAATGCATACAGAGCTCTCCACAACACCCAAACTAAGTAAGACACAGTGCATTTAAAAAAAAAAAAATACTCTCAGTCCACATCTGGCAGGGCGAAGGAAAACACCAGAAAGACCCTCAGATGCCTGAAGAGCGAAGAATCTGGCACCTCTTGGCCTACATACCAATCTCTGGCCACTTATCTGCTCCTCCCCTCATCCTGTTCATCCACTCTTTCACATACGTGCGCTCTTTTCACTGACACAGTATCGTTAAAAACTCAAGCTATCGCACCTGTCTTCCACTCTTCCTGTCACACATCATCTCAATTCAGCAGAGCAGACTGGGAGATTTTGAGTTAGCTGCTCATCAGTGTTCCTGCCACTTGTGCGGCTGTACCCTGGGCTATCAAATCGCCTGGGATGCCACAGTGGATTCTGTCAGAGACTCACGCTGAAGTGTACAGGACCATTTAAAAAGGGCAGATCCCAGCACAGACACAGTATATGACAGAGATATGGATACATAAAACTGTTGTGCTCTGAGTATGCCAGCTTTCAAACACACCTCACTGAGCTCCATTAAAAAACTCGATCTATTTGTTAGCAAACAAAGCATTGTGAGCATGTGAATAAAAAATAAAAATCAGTTTCAATTAATGATATTCGCTTTGACAACAAGCATGCGTTTCTGCAACAATTCCATGCCTGAGCGGTACAGCTGTGCTACGCTACAGAATATTGTACAAAATAGGCGGTGTTTCTTAATGCATAGCCATTTATTCCATAAGCCAGGGAGTTAAATCTGTGATCAAACATTTGACTCATTTAAATGTAGGGCTTGAGGCTAAGTGTGCATTGTGCAGCTGTATTGCTGTGGGCAGGTTTTCACACTGTACTTGGATTTGGGACGTCCCTCAGAAAGTCAGTAAAAACAACAAAATGCAAAAGATATAAAAAAAAAAAGCCAGCAGTTGCCATGAGATTAAAACAGGTAGAGAACAGACATCCTGCTGAGCTAAAACAACCTCCTCAGTCATTTGTTCTGTGTAACTGTCAAATGTTTATGTTTTTGAATCACAAACTGCCACACAAGTCTGTGAAAATGTCTGCTGTTTTGCTTATGATCTAGATACAGATGGTACTTCAAGTCAGTCAAGCTGTTACTGCCGTTAAGTTTTACTTTAGTTCCTCCAGGCATACACTGGCAGAGGGGAGTGTGTGTGTGTGTGTGTGTGTGTGTGTGTGTGTGTGTGTGTTCTTCATTGTCTCAATTCTTCCTGCCAAATACTGATCTAAACCACTGTAGACCTCAACAGTAAATATCTGTATTTGATACATAATTACTGCAGCAACATTGGGAGCCATTGTGGAAAATGTCCAACCAGCTTCCACTGTATGTTTCAATTTCTAAATGATCCCCCTTTAGAAAGGACTAACAGCGCGACAGCACGCAAGTGACTCACAACTGCCAAACACTGCACTGCTCCACGCCAACCCGTAAAAGGCTTATCATCTCCAGAGATATTCTTATAGGCTGACTTGGCAGCTTGATAAAAAGATGCCGCAACAGAACAATTCAATGAAGATACAGTTGTATTTTCCTGTAATTTACTTGTACGTGCCCCAACATGACCAAAATATGTTTTTGTAATTCGTGTGCTCATAGTAGCCGGCCAATTATGGAATGAAACTAACATCCAAGGTAGAAACAATGAGGTAAAAGATTCATCTAGGCTACAGTGCCAGCTGGGAGGGTTTGCTGGTTGTTATTTGAGCTCTGGTGTGTGTGGTGTGTGTGGTGTGAGAGAGAGAGAGAGAGAAATGGCATGTGCTTTTACTTATCCATTCATAACAAAAAACTCTTGACTTCAATGGCAGGATAATTTGCACTTATTGTGTTCTACAACAGCGCCTTACAGAAGTATTTCAGTCTCAAAATGAATTTCTGCATTTCCGAACATCTGAAAATCCCCCCCTGCTATCCAAAGGTCAAAGATTCCTTCCCCATGAGTGAAACATTTACCCTATGAAACTGCAACTATGACATTTTATCCTTACACAATTAATAATAAATAGAAATTAATTTTCTGGTCTGGTCTGATTTGTCTGGTCAAAATGACAAAGGGTAATATTGGTCGGGATCAAAGTATATCCAGATTGCCATGATTGCTCCCCAGAGGATGAATGTAAATGTTTTCAGTCATCAGGTCACAATTTTCTCTTGTGCAAAATATACATAAAAATCTAACTATAAAATTGCCATGAATTTTACGGAGCGCTGACTGACTCCCCAGATGGATAATCTTGGATTTGTTTTAACTTTAACTACCACAAGCCCTGCTCTTTGATGCTAAACATCAGACCGGTGCCGACTCACCTTGAGGTGTCCGGCATGCATGTGGGCCCTCTGACACATGGACCGGAAATGAGGTAGTGTTGAGCGTTCCAACAGGATGTAGACCGAAACCTTCCTCTTGAAACCAGCATCAAGCAAATCCCTGAAGATGTCGACATCAGTGAACACATCCATCACCACTGCTATTACCTGGAGAAAAAAAAAAAACACACAACCTGCATCACACACTTATGCAATACTTATGCAAACATACATTTTTTATGCATGCAAGTCAGTAAATACATGCACACACTTTATATCAACGCAGTAGGATTAAGATTTAGGCAACACAGTGAGTCTACTTAAAACATTACACAGTGTTGACTCTTTTCTGCCAAGACAAATGAGATTCAAGTTGTTCCACAGGTTGATATAATGACACAAGCTTTCCCGTGAAAAAGACAACTCTGAAGGCAATAATTAAGGGAAGTTATGCATGTTCTCCCAGCTCTGAAATTATATGACCTTTTCTTCCTGTCAGAGACTCTTCGGGAAGGCCCATGGGGTTTTTTAGTCAAGTAACACCTGCGACTGAGAACAGCCACTAAAAAATATAACATGTCACATTAAACAATCAAAAATGCACATGATCATGCAAATATCCAACATAACAGACATGCTCCCATGTTACAGTGTTACAGTGCGGCACTTATTTTCATCCCTGATAAAAATCAGCATAATCAAGTTGCCCTTTACTCTCGGTTGTCTCGTGTGGTCTTCCGTCTGTACTCTGAACTCACACTGACAGAGCCATAGCTGCTTATGGTAACATTATGTCAACGTTACGGTTTATGTTTTGAATGGGTACAGCAGATCAGAGAAATTATTGGAAACTAACATCCCAGACATTCATTGATGCAAAAGCAACACATGAAAGCACAGATCCACAGAGATACAGTTGCACATATCGACTTGATGTATTTACTGTAGGTCTTGTACTAGGCAGAAAGAGGTAAACAGGGATTCACATTTTCAAAGAAATACTTTAAAACTGCCTTTACTTTATACGTTTAATTGGAGTTTTTTTTTTTTTTTTATGGCTCTATAGCTTTATGTGGAGTTAGTTAACTTTAGGTTACATTACTGTAAGGACAGGACAAAGCTAAAATATGCCTATTCTGTCTAAAATTGGCCCATCATACCTTGTGCGCCTGCGCAATCATTTTTCTGACAACCTCTTTGATGTGCGCCTGATCCTCCATGGGTGGCTGCGTGTACACGGCAGTGCGCGTCACCCCCCGGTAAGCAGCGCAGTCCGGCCAGCCCAGGTCCATCTGCGGGATGGAGCTGTCCGACAACTCGGGCCAGTAGTGCATTGACAGCGGGGGCTCGTCGTCCTCGGCATCCTCCAGGAAGATGTCCTTGCCCGGGTCATAGGGTTCCGCCGCCTCCGCGAGAGCTTCCAACTCCAGGTCCGACAGGAAGCCACGCAGGCCGCGAGCCCCCAGGTACTTAACAAACGCTTCGCGACCATCCCGCAGGAATGCCTCGAGCGCGAGCCGTTGGTCTTCGCTGTACAAAAATTCCGGTTTGGACTCGTTCGTCCGCAGGTTCACGTGGTTATCGTCCAGACACTGTATCTGAGACAGAGCCATGTCTCGAGCACAAAAGCTAACAACACTAAAACTTTTTTTTTTTTTAAATTCCACAAGTGTCACGGCTCAGTTCCTGTTCTAAACTTCTCCAGACTTGAGGTAAAGGAAGCTGCTAAACAATGTTCTACTTGCTCCTCTGTGGTTTAAACAGCTGAGCACTTTAGCTCCAGACTCGTTACACGTTACTTCATGTGGTCCCCTACTTCGGTCAGCCTTGTAATTCCTTTGACCGGCCATGGTGCATTAACACTCCGCCATCGTCATCCCCACTTCCAAATGCAGGACTTGACCGGCCAAAGAGAGAGCGCGAGAGAGAGAGCGCGCGAGAGAGAGAGAGTGAGTGACACCCCGCTGATGGCACCGCCCGACAGGTGTGACCCAGACACACTCCCACACAGAGAAACATGATCACCTTTTGTCACGTGGCGTGTACGGCATTCCGACAGCGTGTCTCTGTGTGTGTGTGTATTCTGTGGAGTAAGAAACAGATTTACCGGTATGTGAGTTTTGACTGGATAATGAAAATGATTAACGAGGGCAGTCCCTTCTCCTTTTCAAAAAAGCTCACTGAATCATTAGAGTGCCAGTTCTCCACAGAGATGAGACATCGCCTGAAAACCATCAGCAGATCAGACACAGCTGTGCTGCCGTTTGACCTGTTCTGTCGTGTTTCTTCACGCAACTGCCAGGAGAATCGTTTTTTTTTTTTTTTTTTATTAAAAGATCAAAATGTAGCACGTATTGGAATGAGATTAATGGAATCTGAAAACATTAACTGGAAGGAACCAATCGTATACTTTTTCATTTTCTTAAATAATAATAAGAAATATTTCTAATAAGCATACGTAAGAAGAAGAGTGTCTTCAACCAAAAACGACATGTTTGCGATATACCCAGGGCATCATCACTGACCTTTGAAGTCTTTGGTATTAGTTTGATGTCATGTAGAAAACCGTGGAGCACTCATTGTGTCTCATACTAGGTCAGAGCTTTAGCTAAATTCCCGGAATTAATATTACTAAGAAGGTAATTATAGTTAAATTCACGCAGCTCTTCAAAATACAAAGCAATGAAAGAAGTCTTCCCAAGAATCTTAACAAATCAAAACACACAGCCTCTCGGTCATAAGACCTCTTTGCATAACCTTATTTGAACATTAAATGACTTCAAATTGATCTTGATTATCAGTAAATGACAGTCACGTGATGCAGCCTTGCATTGGTCTCTATAGTTGTGTGTGATGTAATTACATGTCATTCGATATTCCTATAAAACAGTGTGAGAGAAAGAGATCACAGCAGAGGTAGAATAACCTGCTGCTCACTGTGACGTATTCATCAGTCGGTGATGTCTACATGTACTGTGATTACATGCTGGGCCATCGGGCTAACAGGAAAAAGAACAATATGAAATATGAAAGTGGTCGGACCTTGTGAAAAATGCTTGTTGCACCGACAAACAGAATGATGCAAACTCTCCTAGTTGGGATGTTAGTTTCGCTGCAAAACTGTAATTCTACAATTTACCTACTAGAGCTGCAAAGATTAGTTGACTAATCGTCAACTATTTTGATAATCGATTAAGTTTTCAGCCTCTCAAATATGGAGGTTTCCTGTATTTCTGTGTTTTATATCATATTAAACTGAATATCTTTGGATTTTGGACGTCACTTTGGAGTTTGAGAATCTGGAATGGAACTTTTTTTCTCTATTTTTCTGACATTTTATAGACCAAACAATAATCGGCAGATTAATCAATAGTCAGGCGATTTGGATGAGTTTGGAGCAGATTATTTCCTGTGAGTATCACATCAGATCACTTTTCCCGCTATTTTTAAGATAAAACCTACTTTATCGGCTTCTTTTTTTTTGCAGGACGAAGCCCTTTAGCATGAAGTCTCTGTGAACGCAGCAGCTTGTGTTCCGATCTCCACCGTGCCCTTATCCTGTGAGAGTTACAGAAAAAGTTTATACCTTAAACAGTACTCCAAACTTTAAAACTAACAATTTCATTTCAGGTTTTTTTTTCCCACAGAAATGAATGACATCCTGAGATATAAGCCAACTGTATATTTAAAGAAAAAAAAGTTGCCCTACACCACTTAAAATCAAGAACCCCTCGCGACCCCCTGGGAAGCTTTGGCGACAGGTTGGGAACCAGTGCATTAGAAGGTAGAGGAAAGTGACAGCGCTCGGTTGGTCGACCTGACAGGCAGAATTACTTGAGGCACCCTTAAACATTTCAGACATCCTCTGTTCCGGTCTGTCAGGCTGACACTGCTGATCAAACGTTTTAGGGTATAACTCACTAGCTGAGTCATCAACTGCCCATCTCATCTTTTGCTTTATTAACTTGCCGATTGACAGAATATAATTATATGTCTAAAAAAGTGTTCTGCTGGTATACTGGGTGTTGGACTGGTTTGCAGTCTCATCTGTTTTTCTCTCTTTCACTGTCAACCGCCAGAGGCTGTCAGTCAGTCAAACTGGTTCAACTGTTTTTTGTTGTATTTACTTCTTAACGAATGACGAAGATCATCAACGTCACACCTTCCCGCTTGCACTTTAACCGTAACTCTCACTCCTGCTTCCTCACCCTGCCCTTCTATTTCTTCCATGAGTATCATCTGCTTCACTATCTTCCAAGCTTTAACGTTTTTCTTCATCTCGATCCAGTCTCGTTTCGCTGTCTCATCACTCTGCTTCGGTTTCCCTCCTGTTAATCTCACTTTCTTTCTCTCGTCTGTTACTTTCCACTTTGTGACAGCTTGTCAGTGATGTTTAGTATTCTTATGTTGTCTGTTTGACACAAATATGTCATAATGAATGTGTGACTGTATCACTCACACACACACACACACACACACACACCTCTACAGCCCTTTATCAACTGCAGACACACTTCAAAGTGACTCAGCAGTTTAAAAAGGAACAGTGGAAGAACAGTTCTATTTCTGGTACACCTTTTGACTCCTT